>LPNX010709232.1:252406-280485 GCA_001517045.1 Pseudotsuga menziesii | reverse complement strand
CCTATCCATAGAGGTCAAAATTGCCATCTTTGACTCATGTAGTGCTTGGGAAAGCCTTAGGAATCAAATCTGCTTTATTCCTGGCCTCCTAGGCGCCTATCACTTTTTCTGCTTTATTTCCTGTTTTTTCAGTGTTTTAAGGCACATAGGAAAGCAAGACTAGGTGAGGTGAATCAGCTTTGTTGCCTCTTCCTCCTCCACTCTTTCCTCCATTCAAAAGCATGTATGAGTTGCCATTTGACCACTCTTTATCTTGCCTATGCGCCCTTGCTAATTCGTGGGGTCCTTGATAGATTTGGGATCAGCTTTTTACACCTATGGGGGATTTGCCTATTTTGGGTAAGCCTGCTTTATGCTAGATTTGGATGCTTCCTTATGCATTGGATTTGCTCATGTATTCTATATATTCAGCAGCCTATGTTATTATAGGGTTGGCTATTGTACACTCAGTTAATATAATTTTGTGTTACAGCTCCATATTCAGTCTCCATTGTTGATAATTTTGCATGATCAATTGTTAATTGTTGTGGGTGAAATTAATCTACTGCAGGCCTGAATTTCTACACTAAACCCATTGACAAAACTTTTCCTGATGAACATTTGTTTTCTATGTCAGTTCAAACCCCTTGGTTTGTAGATATTGCCAATTATTTAGTAACTGGGAAATTACCAAACGATTTGTCCCCACACGAGAAGCGTCAAATTATAGTACAAATTTCTAATTATTCTTGGGTTGATAATGACCTCTTCCACACTGGTCCATATATTATTATTCGAGGATGTGTGTGGGAGGATGAAATGACAGACATCCTCCATGCATGCCATGATGGACCATGTGGAGGGCATTTTTATGATAGGAGGACAACATACAAAGTATTGCACTCTTGTTATTATTGGCCAAGCATTTTCAGGGATGCTACCAAGTACGTTAAAGGATGTGATAGTTTCCAAAGAATGGGTATACCTACGCCATCTGATCAGATTCCCTTACAACCTCAGGTCATGATTGAGCCTTTTGAAAAATGGGCTCTTTATTTTGTAGGACCAATTTCTCCCATGTCTCGTAAAAACAAATATATCCTGGTTTGCATGGATTTTGTCACCAAATGGGTAGAAGCTACAACTTTGTTTAGGGCTACAAAGAAATTAGTGGTAGAATTTATATATGAAGAAATATTTACCCGGTTTAGTGTACCTAGAGAAATTGTCACAGACCAATGTACTCAATTCACATCCAAATTAATGAAAGATCTCACTACGAAATATGGCATCTGGCATTGCAAATATTCACCTTATAACCCTCAGGCTAATGGTCAGGTATAATCAACCAATAAAGTATTAGAAGCCATTTTAACCAAAACCATTCACTTACATCATAAGGATTGGGTAGATAGACTCCCAGAGGCCTTATGGGCCTATAGGATAACATGGAGAAACACTACTAGACATACCCCCTATGAGTTAATATATGGAAAACAAGTCCTTTTACCTATTGAATTTCAAGTTAAAACCTTTCGTATGGTAGAACAATTAGGCATGGATTTGTATGAAGCACAGAAACAACAAGTGTTATAGATTAATGAGTTAGATGAAATTAGACAAGATGCACTCCTAAGAACCATGCTAATACCGAATCAACGAAAGACATGGCATGATAAACTTATTAAGCAAAAGAAATTTAATACTGGAGATTGGGAACTACTATTCGACTCACGGTTTAAAATTTTTAAAGGAAAGTTAACTACCCGTTGGATGGGCCTATATGAAGTAGTTACAACTTTTAACAATGGGTCAGTAGAAATTAAGACAATTGATGGTTCACAAGTTTCCTTTGTAGTAAATGGCCACAGACTTAGACTTTATCACCAACCAACATCTAAACAGGAGACAATTGATGGTTCACAAGTTTCCTTTGTAGTAAATGGCCACAGACTTAGACTTTATCACCAACCAACATCTAAACAGGATTTCATACAGAATGTTTTGCAGAAAACGGAAATGGAATTAGTTGAAGGGGAAGTTATTCCTCCTCCTCCTGATCCTTAAAAAAAAAGTATTTTGGGTTATCATCACTTGTATATATGTAAATATGTGTTTGTTTCTTTGAGTAAATAAGAGTCATTTATGAGAAATTGCTTACAATGGACTCTTTTTATTTTTATAATGTTATATATGTTTTCATGAATAAATCAAATCATCTAATAAGTGGTTTTGTAGTTTGATTACAATTACTTTATCTCTATAAGCAACTCATGGAGTATTATTTGGAAAAGGGAAGTACGCTAAAACACTCACTAGGTATCTTAACCTTTCTTGGGGTACTTTTGAAATTTGTAGCTTATAGTGACAATACAAAAAAACAATCCTCTGTATATCATTCTTAACAAACTCTTCTATGATTCATATGGTTTTTGGTATTTTGATTCAGACATTATATTTCTGATTTGCTCTTTTGAACAAATGCTTGCTAAATACCTACTTCCGTTATTATATTTTTCACAATCTTATCTTACACCTATGGATTACTAGTTCATCCTATACTTGTTATCAAAACTTGTCTCTCATGTATTTTTGTGATAACTCGAGAGTAAGTGGAATTTTTTTTTCTGTGGGGAACATTACTTATCTCTTATGAAGAAGAAGGATTGTAAGGTCAAAGAACAACTTTAAGTTATTCTCTTTTGACATGATCTATGGTTATGAACATTATAAAAAGTTACTTATGAGTTTATTTTACAAAATTGAATTATGTGTTTAGTAGGGATTAACACGCTCTAGTACCAATCGACTTCCATATACTTAATATCATTATACAAGGAAAATACGTCGGGGTACTAAATAGGCCTGCTGGCAGCGGGTCAATGCTAAGTAATAACTTAAAACAAGGAAGCTCGATAAAATGCAAGTAAACCCGTCAGGGTACTGAACATGATCGCTGGAAGTGGGACTATGCTTGTATGGTACCAAGGTAAAACCGCTGGGGTACTAAACAGGCTTGCTGGTAGCAGGGAAATACCAGGTGAAAGAGATATGGTTAATGCACCACTATGCACATACTTCGTAAAACAATGATAATATACAGATTTTTTTTTAGAATTTATGAATAAACATGTCACGACCAATTGTTTATAATGTAATTTGATAATGGCTATAATTTGGACTTGGCCCCGACCATCTAATTCAACAAATACCTAGGATGTCATTATCCTAGAAATGGGACCCATAGCTGTAAATCTCACACACTCCGAGATAAACTTAAAATATTTGGTGATGACAAGATATCTTTAAAATGAGGCATGGATGACTAGCTTTTTCTATGGCATTTTTTTTAGTTATATTATCATCATTCAAGTGGTATTTCTAAGCACTGTTATCATACATATCTGAATCATTTCCATTTACTAGTTAGTTTTTATTTTTCTTAAAAAAAAATAACAACATGATCAAACTTTTTATTTACTTATCTAGAACAATCAATTATTCTCTCTTGTATGGCTTGAGGACACGCCATATCTTTGGTTTGGGGTAGGATTATGAAAAATTAGACTGTTTTTATTTTCATTATTTATGATAGATCTATTTATCTCTGACAAATGATATGTGTTTTCAGGATAATGTAAACAGTGGAACTTGGTTATAGCATGAAGCATATTTTCACAGAAAAAACAATATGGAGGACTATATGAAGGATCAAATGAAGGTCCAAATGAAATACCAAATGATGATTTGAATAAAACATTGTGATATTACCACACTTATGTTTAAAATTTACTAACCAAATTTTGTTTTTTGGAAAATAGTTTTTACCTCCATGTGGACGCTTTGACCTTAAAAGTTTTATTAGTGATTATTTCAGTACTGAAAACCCTATATTCTTACCCAATCATGCATGTAAAATATCAAATGACCGATTTTCTTAGTAATAAAAAATGCGATTTATGCCTTCGTGCCATACGTTCAACATGTCTAAAGTTTTACTTTGGACATGGTTGAACTAATTACAAACCTTATGAATTCATTCCTTAATGCATGTGATCATTAATGGCACACATCTCAAGGTTCACTTGTGGAAATTGAACCCAAGTGATAGAACAATTACACACAAAATTGCTAATCAAACATGCAAAATTAACATCAAAGGAGACTGAAATTGGAGCATAACACTAATCTGTATTGAATAAGTGTACAATAGCCAACCTTGTGAAGTAATAGGCTAATAAAATATATAATTACATGAGAGATATGAATGCATAAGGATTCCATTTGAAACAGTCAAAAAGTAGGCTTACTAAATCTAGTCAAATCCCCCATAGGTGCATAAAGCAGTTTCCAAATCCACTAAGATGCTCATGAATTGGAAAAGTCAAGTAGGAAAGATAATAAGGGATGGAAAGACAACTCATACATGCTTTTATTAGGAGAAAAGGACGGAGGATGACGTGGGAAAAAAACAAGTCAACTACACCTAGTCTAGCTTTTCCTTTTGCCTTAATTATCAATAAAACAGGCAGCTTTACAGAAAAGGAAGATATGCACTTTGGAGGATTTGGAATAAATTATACATGCTAAATATGGTTTCCAGGAGGTTCCTTGAGCACTCCATGACTCCGTTTTAGCAAGTTTTGACTTCTATGACATGTAGAAGGAAACTAGCATAGAGTGGAATCTAGGAGACTAGGTAATAAGACAAAAATGATTTAATTAATGTCTAAGGTAGGTAACTATGGTTTGATTATTCTAAAACCCCCCCTTAAGCTTGAATTTATGAGTAAATATCAGAAAAATATAGGGCCTAGCAACAAGGCTTAGTCACCCTTTACATACTGCTTGTCCATGCAACCAAGGAAAGAGGCAAAAACCCAGTGGGAAAATCCTCCCTTAAACATGGAAAGTAAAACAAAATTTGAAAATATTATCATCAATCATGCTTGACAGCATGATCACCAATCCCCAGTAGTGATTTGATATTGTTGAATGTCTTCTCACAAAAATGTTTTGGTGAAGATGTCTGCTACTTGTTTTGAAGATGCATAGAAGAGTAGATGAATGGTGCCATCATGCACAAGCTGTCTGATGTAGTGCGTATGGATCTCAATGTGTTTGGTTCGATGTCTCTGAATTGCATCAATGCAGATTCAAATGGTGCTCTTATTATCATAGTAGATAATAGTTGAAAACTTTGATTCGAAGCCGCATTCTCCAAGTATTCCCTACAATCACAAACATTGAGTTGCTGCATTTACAACTCCTCTATACTCTGCTTCTATAGATGAGAGTGCTATGGCACTTTGATTCTTGCTTGACCAGCTTATTGGTCCTTCTACAAGCATGAACACATATCCTGATGTTGAATTTCGATCTATGTTGACCTGCCCAATCACTGTCAGTAAACCCAATCAAATCAAGATCAGATTTAGCTTTGTAGAAGATCCCATGAGTTCTTGTTCCTTGAACAACGTGAAGGATCCTTTTGGCCGCTCTCCAATGGATCTCATGAGGCTGATCCATGTATCTTGAAGCCACACTAACTACATAATATAGACCAGGTTGAGTGTGTGTAAGATAAAGCAAACACCCAATCAACTGCCTATACAGTGTATTATTTACCATAGGAGAAGAGCCTGCTTCTTCAAGCTTAACTCCTAAAAGGAAGGGAGTCTTGCTTGGCTTGCAATATTTCATGTTGAACTTGTTCAGAAGATCTAAGGCACACTTGGACTTATGTACTTTGATTCCATGTTGGGATTGAGCAATTTCGAGACCCAAAAATTGGCTCAACAATCCCAAATCTGTAATAGAAAATGCATGGTTCATTGCATCCTTCAAGGAGGCAATCTCTTTCTTTGAACTTCTTGTAATCAGAAGGTCATCCACATACAAGAAAATAATCATCAAATAACCATGAATCAGCTTCAAATAAACATTAGGATCAGACTTGCATCGAACAAAACTCAATGACAGCAGAAAGCCATCAATCTTGGCATACCAAGCCCTGACGGCTTACTTGAGCCCATATAATGATTTCTTTAACCTGCACACAAAAGATGGAGTAGAAACAAACCCTTCAAGTTTCTGCATGTAAATATTTTCAGTGATATCTCCATTTAGGAAAGCACACTTCACATCCATGTGACGTACCTCCCACTGCTTCGAAGCTGCAATGGCTAAAGCTAGCCTTATGGAGTCCATCTTTAACATTGGTGCAAAGGTTTCATTGTAGTCAATACCATGTACTTGTGAGTAGCCCTTGGATAGAAATATTACCTTATATTGTAAAGGTGAACCATCAGCAGCAAACTTAGTCTTGAAAACCCACTTACATTGAACTAGCTTCCTCCCTGGGGGAGATCAACAAGTTCCCAAGTGTTGTTCTTCTGGAGTGAGCTGAATTCTTCTTTCATGGCTGTTTTCCATATTGGATCATGTGCTACATATTCATATGTATGTGGGTCTGATTCAACCATCAGATAGCACTTCTCAGCAAATAAATGATCTTTCATACATAGGGCACTCTCAAACTAAGATATAGTCCTCCTAGTGTCACTAGGATTTATAGCTAGTTCCCTAGCTGCATGAATGGTCTTTGCTTCCCATTTTGGTCTTGTAGGACTATCAGGATCTGCAATCAAATCATCATTATCAGACATATCAGAATCAGCAAACTCATTAGTCTCTTCAATTACAATCAATGGATCTGGTGGTGAAGAAGACTCTCCAACTTCAATTGCTACTAAAGGCTGTTCTTGGAACTGAACACTTCTTTCAATGAAATAATTGTTAGTGCTCAAGTTGATCAGCTTGCACCCTTTTTAATTTTTAGAATACCCAACAAATAGGCACTCTTGGCTTTGGGGCTGTAAATCCTTTCTCTTTTCAGTTGGAATTCTAGCCCAAGCCTTTGAGCCAAAAATCCTTAAATGGGTCACATCTGGCTTGTGCCCACTCCAAGATTAGAAAGGAGTCATAACATCAAGCTACTTATGAGGAACCCTATTCTAGATGTAGGATGCATAGTTTATAGCCTCAGTCCAAAACTTTGGTGCCAAATTCTTAGCCTCCATCATGCAGGTTGCCATCTCCTTCAGTGATCTGTTCTTTCTCTCAGAAACACCATTTTGCTGTGGTGTGTAAGGGATTGAATGCTGCATATAAATACCTAAATATTTACAATACTGAATGAACTTAGACTTGACATACTCACCACGATTGTCAGATATGAGGATCTTGAGTTTCCTCTCAGACTGGTTTTCAACCAAGGCCTTAAAGACTTTGAAGAGGTCAAAAACTTCAGACTTATGCTTTAGGAAGTAAACCCAAAAATACCTGGAAAAGTCATCTATGAAGGTCAGTGCATATTTGGCTTGAATCATGGACATATGAGGAAATGGACCAGCAATGTCATTATGGATCAACTCAAGAGGTGTAGAGGTTCTCTCATGACTAGCTCTCTCAAATTTGTGCTCTGGGTGTTTTCCTAGGATACAACCTTAACAAACTCCCTTGGAAAACTTGATCTTTGGTAACCCTATGACCATATCTTTTTCACTCAAATCAGAAATATACTTGTAGTTAACATGGCCAAATATTTCATGCCAAAGTTTTCTTTTCTCATTAGCATGAATCAGAAAAGTAAAGGGGTTTGAGTAGGGTAGAAAATGGGAAAACATGTATACCTTTGAAGTGTGATCAACAACACCTTTTGCTATGACTTTACCATTCGAAATCTCAGTGATTTCAACATAATCAAGGAAGAATATGACCTTATTTGGAGACCCTGTGTGAGTCATCTGATATACTGACAAGAGATTAGAGGCAAGACCTGGAACATACAACACAGTATTCAACTTACCATGGTCAAGATCAATCCTTCCTTTTCCCAAACTGTCAGTGAGAGAGTCATCTCCCAAAAATATTGGTGGACCTTTCGACATGTCAAGAGAGGAGAATGCCTCTTTTGTCAAAACCATATGTCTAGAAACTCTATAGTCTATGATGAAGCTAGGTGATTTTGATGTGCCAGAAAACAAAGCATGTACTCTCTCTCTGTCGTCTGAATTTGATCCTCCTTCCCTCTTCTTTGAGCAATCAGGAAGAGAGATGTTATTCTTCTCCAGGAGTTGGTTCAATGTGTCAATTTGCTTCTTCATACAAGAGCTCTCATGATGATAGCCCTTACTATAGTATGCACACTTGCTCATTTCTCCTTTGTTCTTCTTCTTATGGAAGTTATTCTTGGAGCCTTGGGGCTCCTCTTGAGACTTGTTCTTGTCTCTCTTTTGCTCAGGTGGATTTTTAGCTTTTTTCTTGCTTTTTGAATCCACCCTTGAATCTCCAGCAACCAAAACTTGGTATTTGGAAGGTTTGATGGTGCCCATCATCACCAACTTATCTTGTTCCTGTGTGAGGGATTCCATGAAATCTGCAAGCTTAGGTATCTTTCAGGCTCGAGTTTTCAACTTGGTGGCATGGAAGGTTGAAAAAAACACTGAATAGTTAGGGCCAAGCTTCGAGAGTATGGCCAAAACTAGTTTCTCTTCCTTCTTTTCAATTCCACACTGTTTTAACTGCAAAACAAGGGATTTAAACTTGGAAAAATAGAGTTACAAGGATTCGAAGCTACTGGGACTCAAGGAGATCAGCTCATTCTCGATTTGGTGTCCTCTCATCTCATTTGTCTTACCAAAAATATCTACAAGATTCTCCCACACTTCATTAGGTGATGTCAATCCATCAAGATGGAAGAGGAGGTCTCTTGAAATGGTTAGACACAAAAGACCATAGGCCTCATCCCTCCTGTTGTGCCATTTTATTTTCTCTGCAGTTACATTGGGATTTGCCTCAATTGCCATAGTAACCATTTAGAGACCTTTTTCTCTCAACAATATCTCCATCTCAGCTTTCCATTCAAAGAAATTAAATGGAGTCAAGATGATCTTCTGAGATTGGTCCATAGATCAGAAACTGTGCCCTTTAGTCAGCAGAAAATAATCCCAGTCAAGATGTCGAACCCACAATTGCAATATGGAAGGAGAGAAATCGATCTAAAAAGGGTTTGATACCATGTGGAAATTGAACCCAAGTGATACAACAATTACACTCACAAAATTGCTAATCAAACATGCAAAATTAACATCAAAGGAGACTGAAATTGGAGCATAACACTAATCTGTATTGAATAAGTGTACAATAGAAAACCTTGTGAAGTAATAGGCTACTGCAATATATAATTACATGAGAGATTCAAATGCATAAGGATGCCATTTGAAATAGTAAAAAAGTACGCTTACTAAATCTAGTCAAGTCCCCCATAGGTGCATAAAGTAGTTTCCAAATCCACTAAGATGCTCACGAATTGGCAAAGTCAAGTAGGAAAGCTATTAAGGGATGGAAATACAAATCATACATGATTTTATTAGGAATTTGGAATAAATCATACATGCTAAATATGGTTTCCAGGAGGTTTTCCAAGCACTCCATGACTCATTTTTATCAAGTGTTGACTTCTATGACATGTAGAAGGCAACTAGCATAGAGTGGAATCTAGGAGACTAGGTAATAAGACAAAAATGATTTAATTAATGTCTAAGGTAGGTAACTATGGGTTGATTATTCTAACATCGCTATGATAGCGTGATATATTAAATAGGACGAATTTCTTGCTATTCCATCATTTTCATTATTTATGTAGAGTTGTTTTAGCCATTTTCTTCTTACACCCTCTACAAAAAGATCATGTATCATAACTGTTGAACAATGCTGAATTGTTTCGAACTTGAGAACTATCAAATCAAGAATGTTGAAGAAATCAATAAAGCCATTAAATATTCATACAATGTTTGACATGAAATACATTCTATTTCGAAAGCACAAGCTAGAGGACTGAAGTTTAAATCACCTCCTTCATCTGCCTTCATCCTAAGTTATCTTTCTTTTTTCTCAGTGGGACCTGGCATTTCTCCGGTTTGGGGGAATGTTGATCCTAGATTTGTTATCATTTTTGGAATATAAATTACTCATTTAAACATATATTTTATCATCTATTTGCATATTTTATATCACACAGCTCACCATTTATCCCTAGGTATGAATGTATTTAAGGTTTATGTAAAATATGCTTATTATTATCATTTTACGATTTTAATGATTAAAATTGACATTGTTTGAAGCGCATTGTTATATTAATTTATGTGTATATTCGTTTGCAGGTTATATAGTATTTTGGACAATATTAGCAAACATACATGTGTTTAGCTAGATATGCGTAGAGCATATCCAACTCACTATCCAGCTTACCATCCAGAACGCTAACCAGACTGTGCGTTGTTGATAACAGATTTTAGGCATTAAAACATTGAAATTGTTCATTGTCCACACATCTGGGTGATGGAGAAGCTCATATTCTAGAAGAATCACCATCACACTGCCTCTGCTTGACACCACACCACCAATCCACGCATTTGGGTGATGAAATGGTTCATGTTCTAGAAGAATCTCCAGCATGCTCTCCCCTATCCAATACCACTCTACCTGCCGCACTAAAGAAGGAGCTGTATGTTGCATCACGCACCCTGAAGAGATCCGTCCGCGCTGAAGAAGGAATAGTGCTGTGCATTGGCGTGTGATTGGTTAATGGTTATAATGGTTGACTAAATTTAGAGAGTAGTCGACCACTAAAGGGTCGACTTGCTCATCTCTGTAAACAATATATATATATATATATATATATATATATATATATATATATCAGCCTCTACGTGAGAGCTCAGTTAGCTAGCAGTTTTACCAGTTTATGCATGCGATTCGTCGTTCTTAAGCACACTGTAATTTTGTTCCATTATTTTTATAGAAGATGTATGTTCTACTGTTTATGATTGTGTTAGAGTAAGCTTTATCCAGGCATCACCCCTGATTGCTGAGAGGGCCCCTCATCAACCAGAGGTTTCTTTTCTTGTAATTTTATTATCTTTTCTTTTGTAGTTAGTTTAATTTCTAGTTTGTTTTTGTTATTAAATTACTGTAAACATTTATTTCATTTTCTTCCTGTAATGTATTTTATTTCTAAAGTTAAATATCTAGTTGCGCTCATAGTTTGCTTTCAATTTGCTTTCAGTCATTTCATTTCCAGTTTTATTGTTCAGTTTTGTATTTGCAAGTAGATAGAATAGATTGATTTTTATCAAGTTAGAATAGATTCAATTTTGTTTATTTCCTTTCCATTATAAGTTTATTTAAATTTCAGTTTGTTTCTTAATGATTGCTTTATGTTTATGAATTAGCTTAAGATTATTTTGCTGTCAAATTTGATTAATAAGTAGGTTTATTTACTGCCTCTCTGCATTGTATTTACATGTGCACAAATTCAGCTGAAGATTAGATCATTTAGGTTATTTTTTGTCATTTTAATTGTGCAGACTGTCATTCGGATAGCCTGTTTAAACTGTTATTTAGACACCCCTTTCAGACCTGCAGTTCAGTCTGTCATCCAGTCTGTCGTTTCATTTTTAGTGTTTTTAATGTGTTTTTAACCTGTTTTAAGTTCCGTTTCTTTAGTATTTGAAGTATGCTTTGACTGTAATAGCTAGATGATAGTTCTATTTAACATTACAGTTGAAATTAGATTGTTTTAGATTATTTATTAAATTTTTATCCTTTTCCCTACCTCTTTTCACCTTGAACATGTTTTGCGATATGTTGTGTTTTGTTTCTTAAGTTTATTTATGATTCCTTTTTACTGTTGTATTGTTTTGTGCTCATGCCTTTAGATTGATTTATCTGTTTGCATGTAAAACTTAGTATTAGATGTGTTATCCTTAGGAAAATTTATTAGTATTTTGGAGACTGTTCTTTTTCATTGTATGATTACTAAAAGAGACTTTTAGGATAGAATTCAAAGCCATTCCTATCAAGTTTTCTACTTGTTTATTTTTATTAAGTTTTCTACTTGTTTCATTTATTAAGTTTTCTACTTGTTTCCCTTATTAAGTTTTCTACTTGCTTATAAGTTAGGTCTTCCTTGCATCCTAGTCTTTCACTTGAAAAGTTAGTTGTTGATAGTATCATTTTTAGTCTAAAGTTATTTTCTTATACAAAATAAATTATCAATCATTTGGTTTAGTATTCTGTTCCGGTTCAATTACCTTAATGGTTGAATTCTTAGGAGTTTGACTCGGTTTTTTATTTTGAAATATCTTTTGATCTTTTGTTGGTTAAAATATTTCCATGACACCATAGAAATCCCTCTACCTTTGCATATATTTTGTGTCAACTCTAAGCCTACCAACCACGGTTGATAATTAAATATTAGGTGAATTAATCTAGACATTATAACACCCAACACAAATCAAACTAGAACTTGCAACTATTATCTGCACTTTGAGCTTATAGGACCACTGTGAAGACTTCCATCGGTTTCACACCTTTTCAATTGGTTTATGGGTTGGAAGCAACTCTCCTAATAGCCTAATGCGAGATCCCTTCTCTGAAACTTGATGTTGAAATTTTGCCCAATACCACGATATAAGAAGAACCTTTTTTGTATCTAAATAAAATTGATGAAACCTTCCGTGATGCTACCTTAGCTAACGAGGCACACAAACGATGGATAAAATCCCAATATGACATAACCATTCAACCCTGCTCTTTTGATGAAGGAGATCTGGTCTTGACTTATGACCAGAAGCATGATAAGTTGCGGGAAGGAAAATTCAAATCCATGTGGCATGGACCCTACATTATCAGCCATGTTTTAGAAAAGGGTGCATATGAGTTAGTAGATTATGATGGGATACCCCTGGGTGAGCCTCGCAATGGGCTTTATCTGAAAAGATGCTATGCCTAGGTCATCTAGCATATTACCTTTTGTAAATATTGTTTATAGTTTTATGTGTGTATTAGGTTTGAAAAGTGTGTCTTTTGTGTTATCTAAGATGTGTTTGTCAGAAAACCCTACTTATGTATGTCTTTTGTCTAATTGACAGATGACTACTTTCACTAGTTTTGTGGATGGTGCTAATCGATATACACTAAACTTTGCGTTATCAGCTTGGGTACTATACTCTCCTACAGGTGATCTGGTGAGTTTAGGGGGTGTTTGCTTAGGTCCCTCCACCAACAATCTAGCAGAATGCCATGCTGTGATTGGATTGTTGATGGAAGCCCTAGCTATTGATGTAAGGGAGATTAGGGTTTACCTAGATTCTGATCTAGTTGTTCAATAGCTTAACCGGGTCTACACCATCTGAAGTACCCTACTTCTTCATACATTTTGAAGAGTTAGTTTGTTAGAAAGATCTTTTGAGTAGGTTAAGTATCAACACATTCCAAGACATTTGAATGTTGTGGCAGATTCCCTTGCTAATTATGTCTTAGATTGGCATATTGCTCATATTTAAAAAGTCCATTTGAAACATAAACGATATACATGTAAATTCATGAGTAGATAATCATTTCACAGATCACATTTTTTGCACACACAACTTTAAATAAAAAGTTTGTCATATATATAAAACTATAGGAATGAGATACGAAATTGGGCTGAAGCATCTAGCTTTCAGTGCCCTCAAAGTTTAGGACTGTAACAAGTTCAAAATACACATATACATAGTGCAAAATATGAATCTTTGAATCTTTCAGTGAATACATATACAAAGAGTGAAAATCCCTACAGACTAATCCTCATGCTACTCATGATAGCATGCAATAGCTTGAGCCACTTGGCGAAGTAGCTTGGAAAACTGTCCAAAAACCCCTACAGTATGGCGTTGATAATGCCTGGGTAGGTCATCGGTAGTCATGTCAGGAATCCCTACAGTCAAATGCTACAGGTTCTCCTCGAGATATCTAATCTCCTCATCATCCTCAGAGCGATAAATCATAATATCCCTGGTACCTTCCTGCCTCACAATTGGTGACATCCCAACTGGACGTACTGTCCCAATGTCTGCATGAAAATATTTTCATTTATCTTAGTACTATAAAATAAAAATGAAATAAACTGTAAAAATTAAAAACATAGTGGGTAATGTCTTTTCTTACAGTGGTCATCCCATTCTTCCCCCTCAGGTAATGCGAGCTCTAGGTCATCCCAGAAGTCTTCCCCCTTGTAGGAATAATCCTCAACCATTAGTAACTGGCCTCTCAGCCAGCAAAAGAAGGTAGACCTGTAAACGACTTTGGGTCCTCCATTGCCATGATGAGCCATAATATAAACCCACATGAGAATCCTAGGATCCTTAGGATCGAGTCTGCTCACAGTCACCTATGGTCTCATATGGGGCACCCATTGTAGAATAAAAGACACCACCATTTCTCCATATCCAAACTGCTTAAGCATTCCTCGCTTGCATTGGTCCAACTGATTCTTGAGACTTACCAGCATGCCTTCACACCAATTGAAGACTGTGGGCTCCATACACTCTAGGGAATACAACATGTGTGACCTAGTAGTGAGATGAGAAGACCTAGTTCCGACCACCTTTCCAATCATGTACATTACCCTCCTCAAAGGATGATCCACTATAGACTGGATACGTAATTTCCCAGACTGAGGTTCCGTACCCAATGCATAGTATTGGTAAATCAAGTCATCCAAGGAGTTCTCCCCTCCTCGTGCCCTGAATAAAACTACTGGTATTCCTCTTCTGGACAGTTAGGAAATATATGTCCTTAATCTATATGGGTAGAGTTTTGACCCCAACCACAAAGTGTTGTTGTTCGGGATCCCACATGTCTATGATGTATTCCAGTAGGCGAACATATGATTTAATGTCTAGCACTTAGAAGTACTTCAAGAGCCCACAGTTTCATAAAGCTTCTACAGTAGCTGGGTCATTAACGACCTGGAAGTATGGAACCTCATGTTCTTGTTCTTTCCAAATAACCATGATGCAAGCCTGTATTGCACCTGTAACACATAAAATTTATATTAGAAATCACATCATGCCTGGAGGGAAAAACATTTAAAAGATAATTTTAAATAATGTAGAAGGAAAAAATCAATGTTTGGATGGGATAGGGTTTATTTGTGTCCACATAAAGGGGCAATAGCGCCTTTCGGTTTCAACCAAAAAGTGCCTACGACACTGTTTTTTTGTCCCGCAGAGCGTCGATGGCCAACGCTCTTGTCGGCTGTGGACAAAGTGCCTAAGGCGCATCTGTCCCAATGTGACAAAGCGTCGTCACGCGCTCTTCCCGAAAGGTAAGGGGCCTTACGACCCAATTTTTTTTCCCTTTTAGCATTCATAACCCCATTTATGTGGTCTTAAACCCTAATTCTACCCACATTTACCTTCTATCCTTATTTTAAAACTAGTTTAAACTCATTATGAACATGAAATGAAAAGATCAAGATGCTTACCTCTTCCAAGAAGATAAAAGAAACAATGGACGAGGACCCTTGCCCAATCATCGGTGGAAGCTCCTCACTTTCACTCCAACTACCAAACTCTCACAATGGTAAAAAAAAATGCTAAATATTTCTTACCATCCCTTTCTATTTATAGATATTTTGGAAGTTTTCAATATTTCACTATAATTTAATTATTTTGAAGTCCAAAATTATTTCATTAAAAGTGGGTTTTTACTTTTGGTTTTATATAGTTTTGATAAGTTTGATTATAATGTGTTTTTTGAGATTTTTAGGTCAACTTTGGGGTCATGTCTATGAAATGAGATATTTTAGTCTTTTTCAAGCTTGGAGTAAAATGAAAAAGTACTGAGTCTCTTTGTACACTTTTCACATGCTCGTTAAAACACCAGTAAAAGAGTGTCAAGTATAATTTTTCACTTTTTCAGACTCATTAAAAGTGGATTATGAAAAAGGAAACCTGCTATGGAGTTATATTTAAGCTCTTTTCAGTCTCCTTAAAAACACAAAAAGATTTCCAAGCGAGCTTGTTACGTTCACGCTTGTAAAAGAATCAGAACGGTCGACTGGTCAAGGGTAGGTTAACTCTTTTTCAGACCGACTATCCTTATTTATGAAAAAATACATTTTAGAGTCTTCTTAGTCATTTCAGACTCTCTAAAAATTAAATGACAAATAAGTTTACTTTCGTCGAACTCGTAAAACAAAACGATGAAAGACCCTATCTGGGAACGAACCCCTCATTTCTTAGGTTCGTAAAACATGTGAGAATGGACTCATCACTTGATGAGCTTTAATGAGTGTTTGTTACCCTCTTCAGAATCCCAAAAACAAAAAAGAGGCACTCATATTTCAAGATGGGGAAATTAAAGGAAAGGGGAATATTTCTCATTTGTATTCATGACAGCCATCTACACTCCACCTTTGAACATGGCACCTGTCTGCATTTGCATATATGAATAGTTGGGTATTTATCTTGTCTCCTAGTTGATCAATTTTGTGAGTCAATTAAAAGAATACTTCGTGATATTCCTTGCATTACACCTGGTTCTAGTCTCATCAAGTCAAAGCTGCCAAGTCACTTGTCGTGTCGCAAATTGTTCAAAGGATGTCTCTCCCAGAAATTAACTCGTGAGTAACTTTACCTATTCATAAAGTCAGTCATGTCTAAGTTAGTTTCATCGATTCAAATCAACTTTTGTTCCTTATTTCATGTCACTGACATGGGAATCATCATGCCCCTCCCTTGACAAGTCTATTCTTGTCGTATTCAAATCATTATCCAGGAATTAGACCTAGAAACCTAAAAAGTACCTTGAAGCCTGCATGCCTCAATGGTAGGTTTCCTTGCTTTCAACAGTAGGTTTTCCTAAATGACCTATGATTGAAAGATTTTATTAAGTGTTTGACTTCAAAACATCTATTCTTACTTGGAGAATGTACTAAGATACCTTGGGAGTCATTGACATTAATGGTGATTTCCCTTGCACATGTTAACAGTTGACATCAATGACTGGTAATCAAGTGGTTTCTTCCATGTTCAACATCAAGACATCTATTCACATGGTTAGAATTGTATAAGTTGGGGATTGGAATGAAGGACCTGAGTGGTTAGGCTTCATCATTATGATTTCCTATGCTCAGGATGAGTTTGGAGACCATTCACAGTCCTGATACAGACCCACATTGTATGTTTGGTGGTTGTGTTCCGTATTTGAGGTTAGGAGACATGGATCTACTTTTTATGTTCCATAGCTATGTCCTACCTATTATATCAGTTGTTCATGGATCTACAGTGTATTATTGGTAGCCATGACATGGTCATAATCGTAGATCTGCAATGTGTTGGTATGCAACTATGATTGGTTTGGATAGAGTCCATTATTGGTCTTATGTTAGTTATGAGTCCATCTCTCATTGCCTCTGTATCAGATAGATATCTTGCAAACTATTTCACCTATCACTTCCTTCTAGCTTCATACTTTGGGGGGCATTTTGTTGCACCTGAAAATTCCACATTGCCTATTAGCCTTCCCGAAAATTCCACATTGTCCATTTGCCTTCTGGAAAACCTGATTTGAGATGCTTTGGTTTCTTTTTTCCCATATCTTGGAGGGCCATCGCCTTTCTCCCTTTTACACAGATCATCAATGGTGCCGTGTGATATGAAGTAAAGAGCACCGATGCCCCTTTTCTTTGAAAGAAAAATAGGTCGGTGCACATGCCCTTTCTACTAGGAGCACCGATAGTCCAAAAAGAGGAAAAGAGAAGGTTCTGGAATCTTCCATACGGAATTCTCTGTGGAGTCAGTTCCTACATGCTTGGGAGAGGTGGCATTCTCCTCCCTCACCTTTTGGGATCATATCCTATCCATTTCCCAAGTCAATCTCATGTGATTTGGGCCTATAAATGAAGACTTCATGATGTGAGTGGAGGGGGCCAAGAAAACTACCCTTATGCTATTGGATTGAAGTCTGAATCAGAGGAAAAATAGAGTTGGCTTGTGTATGGATATATCTTCATAGTTGTAGAAGATTGTAGATGTTGTTGTAGAGATTGAATTTATCAACATCAAGGATTGGTTGTACTTCTCTCTCTTTCATAATTAATACAAAAGCGTTCCCCTTTCCTATATTTGATGTGTTAATCTCAATTGAATATTATCAGACTCCTTGATCACTGATGTGAGTGATTAGTTTATCATGATACTCTCATTCTATATGTTTGTCTCTTGATTTGTTTTACAGGTATCGAACATTGTGAAGACTTTCTGGAGCAAGGATGAAGAGGTTCAGATATGAAGTATGATGTTATCTTATGTTGTTAGTTAATTAATTAAGGAAAGGATATACTGTTGTGCTTTTTTGTTCTACGCTTGTACGTTACAGGGTAGAGGAACAAACAATGTTTGCACTGATTGCATAATTCCTTATAACACGTTCCTGGGGTATAGATGGCATGTGTTGACTTTAAGGTGCAAGTGGATGCCAACTAATTAAGCTAGTGGGAAGATAATTAATCAAATAATGATTAATTATTTTATCCTAAGTGTTGAGTGGGTTTAATATATTCCAACAATTTATGCTCAGTCTGGGCTCCTTTATGAGATTATCCCTAATGCACCATGATCAAAATTTGAAACTAATTTTAAACCTAGGCCACATGTCGATGGTATTGATGTATCCGTGAGTACCAAGGGCGTAGACCAGGTTACGTATCAAGTGCAAAATTTGTCTATTAATCATCTCACGACCATACAAGCTACACCTTCGTCTTATCCCACCCAATCGATGGATGTTCTCTTGGTACATTTGTCCTACTAGAAGGGTAACCAACAGCTCATACATAATAGAAATAAGGGAAGAAAAAATAGAAGGGGTGGGAATAGGAAAGCGAAATCGAACGATGATAAGAACAGAAATGATGATGGGGGGGACAAGAATCCTAAACATAAGGTTAAATTCCCTTGCAATATTTATGGGAGAGACCATATCACAAAATTGTGCCTCCATATTGATGAGGCCTCAAATTTCATCGCACATATCCTAGTTATGTTAACTAACCCTTTACGTCATAATCAAAATATGGATTCGAGGAGCGTGGACGCTAGAAACACTTCAGGTGGGCATAAAAACCCACGGAATACGAAAGGTGGCCATGGTTATATCAACATGATGTTTTCCACTAATGTTGTGACCCAAAAAAAATATTACAATCCATCCCAACCCTATGGAAATTGAACCCAAGTGATAGATCAATTACACTCACAAAATTGCTAATCAAGTATGCAAAATTCACACAAAAGGGGATTGAAATTGAAGCATAACTTAATCTTGTATTGAATAAGTGTACATAATCCAACCACATGAAGTAATAGGTAGATCAAATATATCATTACATGATATATTTGAAAGCACTATGTTTCTATTCGAATTGGTCAGAATGCAGGCTTACTAAATCAAGTCAAATCCCCCATAGGTGCAAAAAGGACTTTCCAAATCTATGAAGATCCTCACGAATTAGCTAAAGCAAGTGGGAAAGATAATAAGTGGTGCAAAGAAAACTCATTCATTCTTTTTTTTGGAGAAAAGGAAGGAGGATAATGTGGTCAAAAAACAAGGCAAGTTCCCTTAGACTAGCTTTTCCTTTATGCCTTAAAACTGTTGTAAAGCAAGGAAGCTTTCAGAAAAAAAACATATATGCACTTTAAGGAACCAATAATAAAGCATACCTACTAAATATGTTTCCAGGATGATTCCAAAGCACTCCATGACCCAATTTAGAAAGTATTGACTTCTAGGAACATGTGGAAGTTAACTAGTATGGAGAGGGAATCTAGAAATCTAGGAATAAGACAAAAATGATTTAATTAATGTCAAATATGGGTAACTATGGGTTGATTATTCTAACACCCCCCCTTAATACTGAATTTATGAGTAAATATCAGAAAATTATAGGGCCTAGAAACAAGGCTTAGTCACCCTTTTATATACTGCATGTCCATACAACCAAGGAAAGAGGAAAAAACCCAGTGGGAAAATCCTCCCTTAAACATGAACATGAAACAAAATTTTGGAAATATTGTTATCAATCATTCTTCACCACATGATCAGAAATCCCCAACAGTGATTTGAGATTACTGAAGGTCTTCTCACAGAATACTTTGGTGAAGATATCTGCTACTTGTTCTGAAGATGTGTAGTAGAGTAGAGAAATGGTACCATCATGCACAAGCTCCTTGATATAGTGCATATGGATATGAACGTGCTTGGTTATTTTTCTTTGAATTGGATCAGTGGAGATTTGAATGGTGCTTTGATTATCACAATAGATGACTATTGAAAACTTTGATTCACAGCTACATTCTCCAAGTATCCCCTGCAACCATAAACATTGAGTAGCTTCATTTACAACTCCTCTATACTCTTCCTCTATAGATGAGAGTGCTATGGCACTCTGCTTCTTACTTGAATAGCTGATTGGTACTTCTACAAGCATGAACACATATCCTAAGGTATACTTTTGATATGTGTTGTCACCTTCCCAATCACTGTCAGTAAATCCAACTAGCTCTAAGTCAGATTTTGCTTTGTAGAAAATCCCATGAGTCCTTGTTCCTTGAAAAAAGTTTAGGATCCTCTTGGATGCTCTTAAATGGATCTCATGAAGCTGATCCATGTATCTTGAATCCACACTAACTAGATAAGATAATTCAGGTCGAGTATGTGTAAGATAAAGAAAACACCCAATAAAATTCCTATCCAGTGTATTATTTACCATAGAAGAAGAACTTGCTTCTTCAAGCTTAACTCCTGAAAGGAATGGAGTCTTGCTTGGCTTGAAATATTTCATGCTGAACTTGGTGAGAAAATATGAAGCATAATTTTACTGATGAACCTTGATTCCATGTTGGGATTGAGCAATTTCGAGACCCAAGAATTGGCTCAACAATCCCAAATCTATCATAGAAAAATGATTCATTGCATCCTTCAAGGATGAAATATCTTTGTTTGAACTTCATGTAATCAGTAGGTCATCCACATAGAGAAAAATAATCATTAAAGAACCATGAATCAGCTTCAAATATACATTAGGATTAGAATTGCATCGAACAAAACTCAGTGACAACAAAAAGCCATCAATCTTGGCATACCAAGCCCTGGGGGCTTGCTTGAGCCCATACAATGATTTATTTAACTCGCACACTAAAGATGGATTAGATACAAAAAATTCTAGTTGCTTCATATAAATGTCTTCATTCAGATGTCCATTTATAAAGAGACACTTCACATCCATGTGATGTACCTCCCATTTCCTTGAAGTTGCAATGGATAGAGCTAGCCTTATGGAGTCCATATTTGCAACTAGTGCAAAGGTCTCATTGTAATCAATACCATGTACCTGAGAGTGGCCCTTGGCTACCAATATTTCCTTATATTTCAAAGGTGAACCATCATCAACAAACTTATTTTTAAGGACCCACTTACACTTCACTAGCTTTCTCCCTAGGGGGAGATCAACTAGTTCCCATGTGTTGTTCTTCTGGAGTGAGCTGAATTCTTCTTTCATGGATGTTTGCCATATTGGATCATGTTCTGCATCTTCATATGTCTATGGATCAAAATCTATCTTCAAATAACACTTCTCATCAAAGAGTGGATCTTTCACACAAAGGGCACTCTCAAATTGAGATCTAGTCCTCCTAGTGTCAGTTAGGATTTCCAGCTAGTTCCACAGTTGCATGAATGGTCCTTGCTGCCCACTTTGGTATTATAGGGATGTTAGGATCTACAATTAATTCATAATTATCAGACATATCAGAATCAGAAAACTCATTAGTCTCTTCACTTACAATCAATGGCTGTGGTGGTGAAGAGGACTCTCCAACTTCAACTGTTGCTAAAGGATCTTCTTCGAACTGAACACTTATTTCAATAAAATATTTGTCAGTGCTCAAGTTGATAAGCTTGTACCCTTTTTAATCTTCATAATACCCAACAAATAGGAACTCTTGGCTTTGGGGTTGCAAATCCTTCCTCTTTTCAGTTGGAATTCTAGCCTAAGCCTTTGAGCCAAAAATCCTAAAATGGGTCACATCTGGCTTGTTCCCACTCTAAGATTCGAAAGGAGTCATACCATCAAGCTACTTATGTAGCACCCAATTCTGTATATAGGATGCACAATTTATAGCCTTGGCCCAAAACTTTGGTGGCAAAGTTTTAGCATCCATCATGCAAGTTTCCATCTCCTTCAGTGATCTATTCTTTCTCTCAGCAACACCATTTTGCTGTGGTGTGTAAGGAATAGAATGTTGCATCTAGATATCTACATCTTTGCAATACTGGATGGACTTAGACTTAACATACTCACCACCATTTTCATATATAAGGATCTCAAGTTTCCTCCTAGACTGGTTTTCAACCAAGGCTCTAAAGACTTTGAAGAGGTCAAAAAATTCAGACTTATGCTTTAGGAAGTAAACCCAACAATACCTAGAAAATTCATCTATGAAGGTAAGTGCATATTTGGCTTGACTCATGGACATATGAGGGAATGGACTAGTAATGTCACTATGGATCAACTCAAGGGGTGCAGAGGTTCTCTCATGACTAGCTCTCTCATACTTGTGCTATGGGTGTTTTCCTAGGATACAACCTTCACAAACTCGCTTAGAAGACTTGATCTTTGGTAACGATATGACCATATCTTTTTCACTCAAATCAAAAAGATACATGTAGTTAATATGGCCAAATATTTCATGCCAAATCTTGCTTGCTTCGTTAGCATGGGTAAGAAAGGCAGAGGGGTTTAAGTAGGGTATAAAATGGGAAAACTTGTATACCTTCGAAGTGTGATCAACATGTTGGAATAGTAATACATCCTTAATATATAGTTTAGACCTTAGGCTAACCTGATTTTCACAAATTTCATTTATGTCCTATGGTTTAGACTTAGGAGAGTTAATCCAACAATATATCTGGTTAACTTGGCTTGTTCACACCTACAACAGCACCTGGTTTGGTCAACCTAACCCATGTGCTCCATAATTAATGCATTCGAGCACTATCTCATTGATTTGTGGGGCCGTGGTTTGACTAAGTGTGCTAGGGCTGTATTTGGCATGTTTTAGATCTCCTAGGAGAATTTATTTCCACCTAGAGCACGCCACTTGCCTCTATATTCTCACCCAAGCATGCCTTGGAGTCTTTAATGACCCAGTACACCTCACCAACACTCACACATCAATTTGAGTTTGTTTGGGATGAGTTGGGTCTCCATTGGTCCACCTAGGGGGGATTGAGGTTATTTCTCACATTGACACATGTACAAATCCAATTGGCTTCCAGAGCCACTTGAATTTGTCCATTGTATTATAAATGATGTATGATAATAATATGACAAGCAATCAACACCTTTCGCATGTTTTGTTCCAGCTATTTTCTATATATTTGTTTTCTCTTGCATGTTTTGTCAAACATTTTGATGGTGAAATTGTTCTAGCTCCTATACCTAACTTGAGAAGAAATTTCTCACATGGTATTAGAGCTATATGGAGCTGCAACAAATCCTGTGAGGTTGAGTTATTGTTTAGGGCATATTTCCAGTTTATGTGAGTGTTTTTCATTGCAGGTTTCTACAACAACTTCATGGATTCGAAAGTTGTTCCTCTCCTTTCCTCATTCAACTATTCTGAATGGAAGTCGAAGATGTGTGCATATATCAAGAGGCAATGTCTCTATGATGTGTCCATTGGTGTTGTGAGAGAACCAGAGTCCTGTCAAGAGAAGGATGCTTGGCTTAATGACAATGATAGAGCCTATGGAACTATGTGTCTAGATATACCTCCTACAATGAGCTACATCCTTGATTCTGCTAATTACCCATTCAAACTTTGGAGAAATCTAGATGAATCTCTTGGCATGCAGCAATAAAATGTGATCTATATGGAGAGCAAGCAAATGAGAACCTCCTTATGTGTTCTTCCTATGATCTTGGCCTCATCCATTTCTCAAGAAGTTGTTGAAAATGAAGAAGAAGAAGTATGCAAATATTGAGCAAATGATCCAACTCAAGTTTCTTCCTCTAGGGATTCCTCTCCTTTTCAAGAAGCTATGTTTCATGAAGAGAGAATATGAGTTGCTTCCATCACTACTGCTAAAGATTTACTTTCACCCTTCTCCTCTATGTCTTCTATTACGAATGGGAAAGATGTATTGCTAGTTGATGTCCACAGCGAGCCTTCTCTAGAAGATGGGTTTTCTTCACATGAGAGTATTGGTTTGAAAAATGGAGATGTTTCCTCCACCATCACTAGTAGAGTTCCTTCAAGTCCATAAGAAGATGGAGAAGCTTTTGCCATCACAATGGCACATTTGGGACTTTTGTTCCACATTCTTGTAGCTGATTACAACCTTCATTCGAAGTTGATTCTTCAAGATCCTTATGACTCACTTAGGGTCACCTATTCTCAAGCATTTAAAGTCTCTTTCAGGTATGGCATCATGTATGGTTCAAATTCCTCACATGGCATCCTGTTTGGTTCGAGTTACTCACCTGGTGGTTCGAAGTTCAAATCTAAAGAGTAATATTTTCTCTCCCATTAGTGCATTTCAATTGTTCTACATGGTCTAAGGATTCATCATACATCTGTTCTTGAGTTGATTGAGCACATTCCTCTTCTTCCCAAGAAGAAGATTCCTCTAGACATTTTTTAGTTTGGAAGTATATGCAGATTTTGTTTCTGTTTCATAATCCATTTTTTGAGGGGAGGTTTTTCCCATAAGGTTTTCCTGCTTACCTCTGTTACATGGATCAATAAAATTTGTAAAAGGGTGACTTGTGCCTTAGCTTCCAAGGCCTCAAACACTAAACTGTACTAAGTCTAGATTAAGAGAGGGTGTTGGAGCAGTAATACATCCTTAGTATATAGTTTACACCTTAGGCTAACTTGATTTTCACAAATTTCATTAATGTCCTATGGTTTAGACTTAGGAGAGTTAATCCAACAGTATATCTAGTTAACTTGTCCTGTTCACACCTACAATAGTGCCTGGTTTGGTAAACCTAGCCCATGTGCTCCATCATTAATGCATTGGAGCACTGCCTCATTGATTTGTGGGGCCCTGGTTTAACTAAGTGTGCTAGGGGTGTATCTGGCCTATTTTAGCTCTCCTAGGAGCATTTATTGCCACCTAGATCACCCTACTTGCCTCTATATTCTCACCCATGCATGAATTGGAGTCTTTAATGACCCAACACACCTCACCAACACTCACACATCAATTCGAGTCTGTTTGGGCTGAGTTGGGTTTCCATTGGTCCACCTAGGGGGGATTGAGGGTATTTCTCACATTGACACATGTACAACTCCAATTGGCTTCCAGATCCACTCAAATTTGTCCATTGTACTATAGATGATGTATGATAATAATATGACAAGCAATCAAAACCTTTCACATGTGTTGTTCCAGCTATTTTCTATCTCTTTGTTTTATCTTGCATGTTTTGTCAAACACTTTGATGGTGAAATTGTTCTAGCTCCTATATCTAACTTGAGAAGCAATTTCTCACACAAAAGCTCTTTTTTCTATGACTTTACCATTCGAAATATCTATGATTTCAACTACATATGGGGAGAAGATGACTTTCTTTGGAGACCCAGTGTGAGTCATCTGATACACTAACAAGAGATTAGAGGAAAGACCTGGAACATACAACACATTATTGAAATTATCATGGTCAAGATCAATCCTACCCTTTCCCATACTCTTAGTCAAAGAGTTATGTCCCAAAACTATTGGTGGACCTTTTGACATGTCAAGAGAGGAAAAGATCTCCCTTGTCGAAACCATATGTCTGGAAGCTCCATAATCAATGGTGAAGCTATGTGAGCTTGAGGTGCTAGCAACCAAGGCATGCAATATCTCATTGTCTTCTAAATTTGATCCTCCTTCCCTCTTCTTTGAGTAATCAGGAAGGGATATGTTGTTCTTCTCCAGGAGTTGGGTCAACATGTCAATTTGTTTTTTCAAACAATAGCTCTCAGGATGATAGCCCTTACTGCAGTATGCGCACTTTCTCATTTCTCCTTTGTTCTTCTTCTTCTGTGGATTCTTCTTGGAGCCTGAGGAATCCTCTTGAGACTTTACCTTATCTCTCTTTTGCTCAGATGGATTTTTACCTTTTTTCTTTCTTTTTGAATCCACCTTCGAATCTCCAACAAGCAAATCTTGGTCTTTGGAAGGTTTGATGGTGCCCATCATCACCAATTTATCTTGCTCCTGATTGAGGGATTCCATGAACTCAACAAGCTTAGGAGTATTCTAGGTTTGAGATGTCAATTTAGTGGCATAGAAGGTCAAAACAAACACTGAATATTCAGGACCAAGCTTTGAGAGAATGGTCAAAACTAGTTGGTCCTCCTTCTTTTCAATCCCACATTGTTTTAACTGCAAAACAAGGGCCTTAAACTTGGTAAAATAGAGTTGCAATGGTTCGAAGCTACTGGTAGTCAAGGATATCAATTAATTCTCAATTTGATGTCCTCTCATCTCATCTATATTTCCATAAATCTCTTCAAGCTTATCCCACACCTCATTAGGAGATGTCAATGAATCAATATGGAAGAGGAGTTCTCTTGAAACACTCAGACACGAAAGACCATAGGCCCCATCCCTCTTGTTGTGCCATTTGATTTTCTCTGCAGCTGCATTGGGATTTGCATCAGTAGCCATGGTAAACATGTAGATACATTTCTATCTCAACAATATCTCCATCTCAGCTTTCCATTCGAAGAAATTGAATGAAGTCAAGATGATCCTTTGAGATTGGTCCATATTCCAGCTCCTGTTCCCTTCAGTCAGCAGAATGCATTCCTAGTTAGTGATGTTGAACCTGCAATAACAATTTGGAAGGAGAGAAATCAATCTACAAAGGCTATGATACCATGTGGAAATTGAACCCAAGTGATAGATCAATTACACTCACAAAATTGCTAATCAAACATGCAAAATTCACACAAAAGGAGACAGAAATTGGAGCATTACTTAATCCTGTATTGAGTAAGTGTACATAATCCAACCACATGAAGTAATAGGATACTCAAATATATAATTACATGAGAGATTCAAAATCACTATGTTGCTATTCAAATTAATAAAAAAGCAGGCTTACTAAATCAAGTCAAATCCCCCATAGGTGCAAAAAGGAATTTCCAAATCTATGAAGATCCTCATGAATTAGCTAAAGCAAGTTGGGAAGCTAATAAGTGGTGGAAAGACAACTCATTCATGGTTTTGTTTTGAGAAAAGGAAGGAGGACAATGTGGTAAAAAAACAAGGCAAGTTCCCCTAGACTAGATTTTCCTTTATGCCTTAAAAGTGCTGTAAAGCAAGGCATCTTTAAGAAATAGTAGATATGCGCTTTAAGGAACCAGGAATAAAGCAGAATTGCTAAATATGTTTCCAGGATGATTCCAAAGCGCTCCATGACCCATTTTAGCAAGTATTGACTTCTAGGAACATGTGGAAGTCAACTAGCATAGAGAAGGAATCTAGGAATGTAGGAATAAGATAAAAATGATTTAATTAATGTCAAATATGGGTTGACTATTCTAACAAGCCTAACTTGGGTAAAGAGCCTACACCTCATGAGATACCTTTGCATATTTTCAAGCCTGAAGATATACCTCATATACCTAAGGGAGTCCTAAAGTGTTCAAGGCACACTACTGATCCCGAGCCGCCCAACATTATATATGTATTAAAAATAAAAAAGTAATTTTAAAATATAAATATACAATTATAAAATAAATAAAATACATTTTTCAAATTTATTTTTCATCTTTTTAATACACTTTCAAAATCACATGTAAACTCATTTTTAATAGTTTCTTGTGATATATATTATGTATATTATATATCATTTTTAATGCAATAATTAATAACATCATTAAAAAAATTATTAAAAAAAATATTAATATTGGGATGGAGGAATAGTACATAAATTTTTATCATAGAAAATTTGAGTTAATATTAAACAAATGAGATTATATGTAATAAACATTATTATTATATGTAATAAAAATTATAATAATATATTATCTTATTATGGTATAATAGTTCATTCAAATTGTTACATTAAGATTTTATGCATGTATTTGGTTTTGTAACTTGAATGTACGTCTAATTTATTTTGGTATAGATGTACGTGTTTC
>LPNX010709232.1:68814-252105 GCA_001517045.1 Pseudotsuga menziesii | reverse complement strand
TTACATAATTTTAGTTTTGAATAGAGCATTTACTTTTTTATATTTGTAATTTATTTTATATTGAAATATAAAGAGTATTTTTCTTTCTAAGTACTTTAAGAGTACTTTAGTACATTATATATATTCAAAAATAATCTGAGTACTATTTTCATTATGAGTATTTTGCTTACAACATTGATATAGTTAACTATGGGTTTTCAGTCATCATTTACAATTTGACAAATAAGCATCCTTAACTCAACCAATTCCACCTCAACTATTATAGATGATGTCATCCTCTAGAATGTGATTGGTTCTTTTAAAGTGAATTTTGATAGTACATTTTTTGTTTGGAGGCCTATTTTTTACCTTAAAATTCCTCTAATGCCTGTTCTGTGCAGAGGAGATCATTGTTGTCTGCCTCGGGATGGTTGATTTTAATCCTTCCATTATAGTTAGATTTGAAACCCATGAGGTTCAACCTTTTTTTCCTTACCACGTGGCTTTCTTAGTCCATGTAGAGTGTATGAATAACATGATCAAATGCATAGTGATTGATGAAGGCGTTGCAACCTCCATGATGTCTCTAGCTTGTTGGCAAGAAATTGGCCCACCCACATTGTTGAAATCCATGACCATGTTGAATGCATTCGATGGAAATTCATTTCAGCCGCATGGTATTATTCTCTCTCTCTAAGTCCAGTTGGGAGGGAAGACGATGTTGATTGAGGTTAAGGTCGTTGATGTGCCCCTTGAATACAACCTTTTACTAGGCCAGAGTTGGATCTACGCTATGAAAGCGATCGTGGCTTCCATTTTTCTTGTCATTTGATTCCCTTTTGAGGATTAGATTGTCACGATTGACCATATGTCATTTGATAGTTCCAGTTCAGTTGCATCGTTGGGATCCACCACCCCGGCTATTGACGATTCTTAGCTAACAACTGAGACTATTGGTGTTGGAATGTATCCATAATTTATGGGATCCTTTAATATTGCAACACCAATCATAGCTATTAGTTCCACTCTTGGTAGTGATTTGTCCTCGTTTAGTTCGGTCCCATTTCACACTATGTATATGGAGGACCCTTGGAATCTCCCTATTACGGAGAGAAACTTCCTATGGCTTGGGCGTACCAAAACAGACAGTATGACACCAGAAATCGATCTTTCCCAATAAACAAGAGCAGTAAGCAAATATAACACTAAGGGATATAGAATCGTACCTTGTTTCGAACAATTGAAGTAGATAACCCTTGAGCTTTTCCAATGCAATTGCAATTATAATTTTCTCTCAACAACAACAAAAAAATCAAGCATGATATATATAAATGTGTTAGCACTACTCTATCATATATAATTAATAATGTATAAGCAATTAAATACATCCATGGATTCAATATTCATATTCAAAATGAACATGAATTGGACAGGAAAATATATTTTTATTAATAAATCAAAGATACAATAGTGACAAACTCTGTCGGCACTTTTGTGAACTAGAGAAACCGAGTCCTCCACTTGGGCCTCCACAACTTCAATATTCCATCTCTCGATAGCAAGCTCACAAAGAAAAGGCAAGCTTGGGAAGAATGCTATGTGCTCCAAGGGACAAAGGGATGCAAACTCAAGTATAAGTAAAGCTGAGGCAAAAATGGACTATAGTTTCCTTACTCTTCGATTTCTCCCCCTTAAATGTATCCAAGGGGTTCCTTATATAGCACTCCAAAGAGGTAATGGAGGGTTGAATCCGAGTGTTCTCAACGCATTTGGAAGGCCAAGAGTCAAGTTATTCGGACTCAAATGAGGAAAACTACAAAAATATTTGTCATTTTGCACACATCTCGATGTACACAGGTTTGAGGTCAAAAGCTGTGTATACACACGGGTATTGCTTTAAATGTCACGTATAAGTATAAACATGCAATTTTGGGGGATGTTATTGGAACATCAAAGCATAATATAAGTCCATGGGGTCCAAAGAGTCTGCAGAGGGATAGGGAAGGCCATAAATGTATGATCTACCTGGTGTGGTAAAATCAACTATAACAGATGCCCCCTAATGTGTGAGGTCAGAGGGATAACATGATGGCCGGAATACATTATAAAATCTATCCCAGAAGTGGAGTAATGAAGATCAAGGTGGAAGAAACAGCCACTCACCAGTATAATACAATAATCAATCTCTGCCTATGACTGCAAATACACATAGCAGTCTCGGATACATAAGGATACAATGGTCATGAATAGGAATGATATGCAAAGTGTCATGTGTGTTCATAGCCACGTACAATATACAATGGATCAATATCTCCACAGTGGATGAAGATATCTAATATACACTGGAAAAACTGGAATCATGATCGTGAGAGATGAAATATTATGAATACTGGCACGATCAAGGAGGTAGCATATATGAAACGCCACCAAGCTGGAAGGTCTTCTACATAAACCACTACAAGTACATGTGCTACTATGTGAATAGATGTGTCTAGGTCAAACATAGTAGTCCCTCATCTGATTACTGGTCATTGATGTATATCGTTAACATACGCAAGATAACCTACCGATAATGAAAATGGGAATCAAGGTACCGAGTGCAATCTAACAAGTGTGAATAGATGTGTTGAGGTCGAACAATTGAAAGAATCTATCAATCATGGGACATTGATGTATTCCCAAAACTGTCGATGGTGAGAGAACCTACCAATGGTGACTGTAAGTCTCAAGTCACTCAAATGAATCTAGACTCCTATTCCAGAATAGATGATTTGATGTCGATGGAATGGAATCCACTGGAAGGAGGGAATTAAGGCATCCCCCATAAATCAACAAGAGGTACTTAGCAAAGATGTATAATCTGGAAGAACTCAACGAAAAATATGTGCACAAACCAGTAACAGTACCAGGAATGGCAGACATGCAAATTCAATATAACTGAGGAATGAGCGACTCATGAATCAACTTCCTTAGAACAAGAGAATAAGGAAAGTGGTGACTGAAGGTAGGAATCATGGATTCGATATGCAAACTGGGACATCTTTGTGACACAGGAGGCATCAACAGAGGCTCCATGGGAACTTGAAGTGTAACCAGTCGGTGGAGATAAACTCAGAGTAATGAGTACAAATCCTAAAGTCAAACTAACAACCCAACCAACATATGTGTTTCACAGTTCTATGTTCAAAGGCGACATGACTCGACTACTGCCAAAAATAACTTATTTTCATGTCTGAATTTTTATGTTTTTTGATTTTTTTGGACTTTTTCAGATATTTTGAAAAGCTTGAAAAAGAATAAAAGTGCTTTATAGTGCAATAACTAGGAGGAGACGAGTGTCGGGGACATGCAAGATAGTTCCAAGCAGTGGAACATACCCATGTTCAATGCAAGGAAACATGTACAGGATAATGACACTTGAGGGAAGGTCTCCTCCCCGTAAAGGGGTGATCAAGCTCGAAAGGATATGTAGAAGAATCTGCTTGGATAGACATGAGACAAGATCGGTATATATGGATGATAACCTACGGTCTCATGGAATAGGAGGCGGGATCACTATAGATGATTACATTGCCATGTATTATGTCCCAGATATGAAAAAGGTTGGGAGTAAAATCCCAACAAACTTGATCCAAAACCTCGTGTTGAAGGCCATACTGTTGGCACTAGGAAGGATAGCCGGATTGGAATCTCTCCACCAGGCTTCAAGGACTCTGATGTTCTATGCAGTTGAGTGTATGCGTCCTACAATATATGACTGGAGCACCTCACTGCTTAGCAACATGAAACAACAACTTACTGACTGCAAGATGGGGAAGGTGAGGAAATTCGGCTATGGAAGCATCTTGAGTGCTTTCTTTTTTGAGCATGCACTAGGGCTAAGCCCAAGAGTGTAGATTTTCCCACATGGAGTTCGAGATCTGGCTCAACTATGCTGGGGAAACATCATGCAGAGACTAGGAGGGGGGCGGGTGGCCAACCCCTACCCAACAGACTTCTTCCTTTGGTGTCATAGACAGATCATCGCAATAGATGACTATCCCTATTCAGGGATAGACTTCTGTGGTGACCCAGACATGACCATACCACTAGGATCTGCATATGGAGAGATAGGTAATGAATATCGACTCAAACTTGTTTTTTGAATTATTAATTCTTTTTGTGTTTTTTGATATATGGAATAAAAAGGCATGTTTTTGTTGTGATGACATATAGTGATACTCTATAATGTACATGCAGATGTGGGACCATGATGACAATATGGTTTCCCTCATCATCGACAGAGGGGAAGAGGAGATGAGATCATGGATTTGGAAGTGGAGCATATGCTCCAAAGAATTCACACGAACTCCGTTCGATTGACACATAGAGTTCCCATGGCGCAAGTCGAGGACTTGCTTGAGGCCATGCAGCGGCAGGTTGTTGGAGTACCACATGCATGGGTTCATTTATTTCGTCGTCTAGCTAGAGCCGTAGTGTGCTACCATGATCAACACCCTCCTCCCCCACAGGCTTAGAGGCTTGGGGTGTATTTTTTGTATGACTGTGTAGTATATATTGGTGGCTCAAAAGCCCCATTTTTGTATATGACACTTATGTATTATGACACCACATTTTTGGACATATATTTTAATGAAAAATACCTATGATGATCGGTTATTATTTTATTTACATGTGTAAATGTGTCTTGTGAATGCTTTATCGTCTGTGAAACAAATGCCAATATAGTACATAGTTAGCATATGAATCAAAATTTTGATTAAAATTTCTTGTAATATGGATGTATGTTATGTTCTCAAATTATCATTCAAGCAACCTGACATGCAAAAATATTCATAACAAAGTTGGATCGCTAACATGATACAAGACATTAAGCTGTGAAACCAGTAACTGTGAATCAAGACGTACCTCAAGACGGTGAATACCATGTGAAATGGAATCACGCAATAACTTAATAACGACACTGTACTTTGCAACATTGTTCAATGAAGGCCGTAGAAAAACCCCTCCTGAAGACAACACTTGACCCGTAGGAGTATAAATCACCCGCTTAACCACATAAGGACCATGCCACATAGGATTAAACTTTCCTGCCCCCAAGGGTTCCTTAGCTTGGTCCCACAAAAGAACCAAGTCACCTTCACTAAACCTACTAGGATGAACAGACTTATCGTACCGGACCTTAACGCGACACTCGTTAATCTCAAGAGCCACTAAAGAATCTCACCACTGCTCATCAAGCTGCTCCAAGTGGACCAAACGCTCTTCCAATGCGCAAGTGTCTAGTAAAAGCTCCATATCTAGCTTCAACAAAAGGAATTTGCACTCAAATATTGACTCCACCCCATGCACAAGTTGATAGGGAGAAAAATGGTGGCAATATTAACCACGGTTCGATAATCCCACAAAGCAGGATATAACATGATGTGACAATTGGTGTTACTTTGTGTGATGGTTCATTGGAGAATGGACTTAAGTGACTTGTTCACTACTTCAACCTATCCATTCGCTTGAGGATGGTAAGAAGAGGAATTTTCTTTCTTATACCCTAACTTCGAAGACAACTCTTCCATCATCTTGTTCTGAAAGTGCCTGCCATGGTCAGTGACAATCTCCCTCAGAATACCAAGCCGGGTGATAATCTGGTTGAATACAAAATGCGTGGTTGTCTCACCATTGGATTTGATTGTGGGCATAGCCTCCTCCCATTTCATGAAATAGTCAACAACCATAATAATGTGATGGTTTCCCCTAGTCGAAACTGGGTTACAATCCATAAAATCGACCCCCCACTTGGTGAAGGGACACACGGTGATGATCGAATGCAAAGGGGAGGGATGAGAGTGCATATTCTGTGCAAACACCTGGCAAGGGTGGCACCACTTTACCGCATTAACACAATATTTAAAGATGGAAAACAAAAAATAACCTGCTCTCAAAATATTTTGAGCTGTAGAAAGCCCCGATAAATGTCCACCACACGACCCTCCATGGAAATCATTCAAAATAACCTCAACCTCTTCGTGAGTTAAACAATGACGCAAAATGGAATCGACCCCACGACGATACAAAGTGTTATCCATAATGAGGTAATTCTTTGCTACATGATGTATTCATCGAAGCTCATATCATGAGAGGTGAGAAGGAACCTTTAAGGTTTGCAAGTAGGAAATGATGTCCCCATACTATGGATCCACAATCGAGATGAGAAATATGTGTTCATAAATGAACGAGTCCTCATGAACCTCTCCCTCGTCCAAAATCATAAAATCATATATAAGCTCAACAAAAATCAATGACTTCTTTGACTTCACCGAAACAAACTCGAGGTCAAATTCTTGCAATATCACAATCCATTTATTATGCTTTCCCCCTATCATCCTTCTGGTGAGGACGAAATGAAATGGATTAACATGAGCTATAACAAAATTCTAGAGAAAAAGAATATAATGCCTCAAACGTTGAACCACATCGCTAAGTCCAACTTCTCAACATGGGTATAGCAAAGCTCGGTGTCAATAAGGTTTCGGCTAAGATAGTATATGACATGCTCATGAAGCTCCTCATCCTCTTTAACCATACCATACCAATCGTCTCTTGAGATGCGACCACATTTATAAAAAATTCATGGCTATAGTTGGGTGGACTAAGCACGGGGGCCAATTCCAAGGTTGTCTTCAAATCATAGAAAGACTCCTGGGCTCGCTTATCCTAGATAAATAGAGTGTCTTTCTTCAACAAACGCATGAATCTGTTAGTCAAATTGGAAAAATTGACTATGAATTTTAGCAAGAAGTTCTCCATACCTTGAAAACACTGAATATGTATAATGTTACATGGGGTTGACAATTGAAGTATTGCCTCAACCTTCAAATTATCGACCCTTATACCCTCCTTGGAAACAATGAACCCTAGTATGCGACCAACCTTCACACAAAAGATGCACTTATGAGGATTTAATCGAATTTGATAACGACGACATATTTTGAAAACAAAATGCAAATGATAAGGATGACGCACTCTCATAAGAGCGTGAGCAGATAAGTCATCCAAATACACTTCAATAATCTTTTTAAGATCGTGAAAATAAAATGTCACAGCCCATTGTAATGTTGCTCCAGTGTTTTTAAGGCCGAAGGGCATCTAATGGTACGCAAGAGTACTCCAAGGAAAAATGAAAGTAGTCTTATGTTGGTCATTGGGTTTAATTTGAATCTGATTATATCCAGAAAAAGTCATCCATAAAGGAAAAAACTTCGCTCCCTGCACACTCATCCAAAATTTGATCAATAAATGGTGTGGGGAAGTCATCCTTAGGATAGGCGCGATACAAATATCTAAAATTAGTGCATACATGGATTGTTCCCTACTTGTTATCCACCAGAATGAGATTTGAAACCCACTCCAACAAGGGAACATAATAGATGAAGCCAGCTTTGAGTAAATTTTCTATCTCAGCCTCAATAGCAGGTGCTTTCCTAGGATTCATTGCACGCAGACATTGTCAAATAAGTTTAGCATCCAGATAGGTTTTGATTTCATGTTTAATAATATGAGGTTCAATTCTTGGCATTTATTCATACGACCAAGCGAACACATCTTGAAATTCTTTAAAAATCTCCGTGTACTCTCTAATCTCATCGGGGGAACAATCTGCCCCAATGTACACATTTTCAGTCTTGCCAAGAATGCACAAAATATTGATAGGTATAGTTGGTGACAAGTTAGCCATGTTCCCTTCGGCATACTTGATAGGAGAGCCTAATGGGACCATGGGCCTACCAATTTTCTCGCTAAAAATCGCCTTAAAGTCACCACACTCTATATCATCAAGTTTAGGGAGAAAATAAGATCTATGATGGAACGCCCCCCAAGGTTGTTCTATCCCAGACATATCCTTAAGAATAGCCTCATCCGATGGAAATATGTCATCGAGGCGGTCATGTGAGTGAGATGATAACACTACCCAAGAAGACAATGTATAAGAGTCCTCCTCCTTCGTCTGCAAAGAGGAAGGACTAGATTCTACAACCGAATCAAGATTATCTTGATAAGCCACCATAGTTGTAGACAATGACATGCATGTATAGTAGGTATAGAAAATTCAATCGAAGTACTCGAAGAAGGAAGAGTCCAAGGATCCTCCATATGCGAAGTGAAAAAAGGAACCAAACTCAACAACGTGGAAGCCTTACCAAGGCTAGAACTGATCATAAGAACAAGCTTCCCATTAGCGAAGGATACATGCCTACCAAGACTAAAAGTTCCCATTAGAGAAGGATACATGCCCACCCCAACATTCTCAGTTATCGGCTGAGAATGATCGAGAACCAGGATATAATATCTCAACGATGCTTTTGAACTAGAACTATCAAAGGATCTTTGATCGATCGTCACAATCTTCCCATCCAAAGGAGAAAAAACAACCCGAAAGAGTGACGATGTGACCTCTTGCATATTATAAATCCAGTTCCTACCCAGCAAATGATTATAGTCAAGGGGTGCATCAACCACCTTGACCTCGATCACAATAATATTCTCTCCCAACTGGACCTCAAGGGAAGGAATAAGTCTGTGTGGCCGAAACGATCTCCCGTCAAATGCATTTAACATGGTTCTTGACTTAGACAACGCATGAGAGCCCAACACTTTCCAACATGACAAATACATCACGGAATCCACGGTGCCTTCATCAATCAATGTGCACTTGATGGTGTTGTTTAGACAATCTACATGAACCAAAAGGGACACATAGTAAGGCAAGCGAGGTTGGACTCCTTGAGTTTCAAATTTGATCATCGAAGGAGAGCGTCCTTCAGCCACCCCAAGAGAAGACAACAAGGATTTCCTCTATGGAGGAAAAGTTTGAAGAACTTCTAAAGTGGACATTGTACAAGGAGTCTGGCCCAAATCCTCGATGATAAAATAGTTCTAGGAAGCTCGGGAATTAGGATTGTCCCCTGAATGCTTCAAGAATCCCTTAGGAATGCAAGGCAGAGCTTTAGGCTTATCACTAGGTTTTTTGATATGAAAAGGGCTCTCAAGTGGAGCGGGTTCTTTTCCTAGGTCAAGTTGTGACGTACCATAATCCTTAGAACGAGTCACAACATTTTCAACATACATCATATTAATGAAACCATGGCCACTAATGGTTTCTGACGGGGTTTGGAGTCCCACTAGAAGCACCACCAGGATCCACAGTCCTTGAGTTGATATTTTGGTTTTGTGGTAAAGGATTTGTCAACACTGCTGGGCTTTGTGCGATGAACTTTGAGGCATCTTCTATCTGAGGGCATAAGTGAGTGAGGTGATCATCCCCACAAATCTTACAAGGAAATTCAACCTTATGCTTAGGTTTTGTTCCGCTCAAGCATTATTGTTGTTGTTATTGTCATTATTATCATTTTCATTCCTATTCCCACCCTTTTGATTGTTTTTACCTTTCTTTTTATTCCGTCCAGGTTGCTGGTTACCTTTCTGGTTCGACTATTGCACTGAAAGTACATCTATTGTTTGGGTAGGATGAGATAAATCCGTAACTTGTCCCAACGCAGGCTGGTTAATAGACAAATTATTCATTTGGTTTGTAACCGAGCTTGCAGGCTTGGCACTTGCAGAGCCAACAATGCCATAAACATGCAACACAGGTTTAAACTTGGGGTCAAAATTGGATCTAGGTGTGTTCGATATGATCTCATACAAGAGCCCAGATTCAGCATAAATCAAATCAAGCTGATGAGCTCTAAAGATAGCTTGTTTCTCATCTTTCAATTCGAATGTGGAAACGTCCTTCACTATGTAAGGCAATAAATACTTGAGGAACCATTCCAAAAGGAACTCTAGTGGTATAAAGGCCTTAATCAATTTCTTTTGTCTATGCCACTCTTAAATGTGATCAGATATATGCATGGCTTTAACCTATTGAAATGTTGACAAGAGTTCAGTACCGACATCATAACGCACGAGTAACTGAAAGTGATCAAGGAAGGTCATAGCTAGGTCATTAAACGATGTATAAGTCCCCCCAGACAACTCTATGTACCACTTCACCACAGGCCCAGTGAGGGTGCGTTGAAATATCCTTAAACGAACCGAATCATGATTCAAGGAGTTCAAAGAGCACCAAAGGTGGAACATCATGACATGCTCACTAGGATCTTCACCAGCCTTACCTTCGAACTTTGGAATGTCCTAAGGAATCTTGTTGAGAACGACCGTCCATGCCGAGTCATGAGACACAGGACCATTTATAACTATTGACAAGTCAGGTAAGTTCAACGTTGCAAGGAAAGGGAGCCTATGCTGATCCATTTGGTTCCATGCTCCTTGATAGGGATGGTTCACATAGGTTTGATTGCTATAGACACCATGGCCTTGGCCAGTGGGATAGTAATCTCCTCCTATTTGACCCATATAGGGTTGAATATTATAGTTTGGAGTACCTTGAGGATGGGATGATACGAATCCATATTTAGGATACTATTAAGAGGGTTGATACCTGGACCCATAAGGTGTTTAGGTTTTTCCATAAGATGCTCCATATGATGGTCCATAAGCTAGTCCATAATATTGTCCATAAGATGTTCCATGAGATGGTCCATAAGCTAGTCCATAATATTGTCCATAATATGTTCCATGAGATGGCACATACCCGGATGACACATAAGGAGGCACATGGCCTTGTGACACTACAGTGTGACGAGACACATGACGAACATGACTAGCAGTAGAAATCTTTCCCGAAGGACCATGTGAGTTAGGAGGAGGATGCGTCATCAAAAATGCATTTGAAGGAATCGGTGTTGAAGACGATGGAATATGGGAAGGGATGTAACTTGTGCCCCCAATATTCACATGTCTAGGATCAGTCCCTTGAACAGGAATGACAGTGCTAGTCCTAGTGTGCGTGTGTGAAGGAACCTCCACCGCAGGGATGTAAGGTGTAATATGACTAGTGCTACCAAACCTCTCCGCTTGGAAAGGAATGGAAGTGCCCCCAGGTGCAACACTATGGTCAACACCCAATCTAATATTGGGTTCTGTACTGGTCTCAGGAAGGTCTGGAATGCCATACCTTATTGTGCTAGTGCTAGTGCGTGCATGGTGAGTCTCACGGTTCGGACTACGTGACCAATAATGGTGATTTGCATTCATGCAGCCCAAAAATTGTGAAGGATCATCAGGTAATGTCCCAACCATAGAATGGTCAGACCCCATCAGAGTCTCATATGTGCTTGAAGGTTCAACCTCCCATATGGGAGGTGGAAGATAAGGGATCTTCGGGATCTCAGGCTCATGGTCACTCATGGGGTGTGAATCAAAGTGAGAGTTAGTCTGCTTGGACTGTCTGGTTCTCTCTCCAAAAGGAGGAGGAGACGTAGAAGATGGAAGTACTGCTAAATGAAGAGAAGGATAGAGTGTTGCACCCAAATCCACAATGACTCAACAAAAAGAAAGACTCAATCTAACTACGCAACCCTAAGAAATCTAGCGTACATAGAGCATACTCCTAAGAAAATCTACAGCCAAAAACAAGCAAACCAAGGGGAGGATATGTGATATCCTAAATGCAGCAGGTATGCCTCACCTAGGAGAGGCTTGAGACTGCCATACAATACAAGTGGAGGTTCATAACCAATTATAGTGGCTGTCACCTTCAACTCATAAAGAGACTGTGCTATCCAACCCCTACTTGGCCAGGACACCTATAGAATAACCTCTGCAAGCACCCCATGCAATACCTAGGTAAGGAAAATAAGGTCACCCCAATATAATCAATGCTCAGGAGGATAGTTGCAGGCAGGATAGATCATATGGGTAGGGTAGCAAAGCCCGAAGCTTGAAAACACAATTGGTACCCCAAGGGTGCACCAACCGATACCTCAAAGGCCCCCATATATGAATACAATCCTGGAAATATATCTGACACTCATAGAAAGTGACCAGGGGTCATACCAATAACAATCGCATGCGATGCCTCATGCTTAAATCCTTTGTAAGAGGAGCATCCTAAAAAACACTAATTATACCAATGATTTCTAACTCTCACCTGGACAAACACCTAATTGTTTGTGTTTAGTAGTCTTGGAGAATTGTCTTACAATGAACTATTCCAAGACTCTAAATCCTAATCTTATTATAAAAGAAAAATGTATATTTTATTTTAGTAAAGCGATGATTTTAATGGCTGTGATTACTCAAAGGGAAGTGGTCGTGCACCTAATGATAGTGAGACTCAACAATGAAATAAAAGTGCACACCTAACAAACAATGACAAGTGCAATCTTTGTAGAATGAAAAACAGGGTATGCCACTACATGAGATTCAAGTTTTTTCCTTCAAATGAGAATACAAACATTCATAAATGAGAACTTGAATAAAATTCAATAAGAAAACCTAATGCAAGTACCATGCGAGTACAAAAATGAAAGGATGCATAATGATGCAAAAGCAAAATATTTTTGTAATTTTAGAAATAAATGAGATACAAAAAGCACTAACACACCCTACAACTCTTATACCCTGCAACCACTCACAAACTATTAATGTATTTGTAACTTTGGAATGTATTCATTCGTATATCTTATGTATTGTACCCCGATGTTTATTTCGGGATGTGTCTGTAATGTAATTGAGTCATGTCATACCCCGATGCTTATTCCGGGATGCTTCTATAATGAGAAAGTCATGTCAAGTCATTGTGGGTAACCCTCCTATTGGTGAAGGGTTAAAGCCCCCACAGTTGTGGGGCCCTAGGGTATTAGACTATCCTAGTGAAGTTGACCCTAGGTGAGTCATTGTAAATCAGGGCAATAGTCCCCACCATTGTGTTACCCTCCTATTGGTCGGAAGAGGCAAAGTCCCCACAAGTTGTGGGGCACTAGAGTTATTAGACACTCCTAGAGATGTCGGCTCTAGTAAGTAATTGTTAAGTAAGGTCGACATGTTGGAGTGGGTTCCAAGTGAACGGAAGAATATAAATAGAGAGCGAGTATCTCTATTTATCACACACACACTCACTCATTGGGGCACATGAGTGAGAGAGGAGAAGCTCTCTCAACGAGAGAGAGAGAGAGAGAGAGAGAAGCTGTGGAGATCATCTTTATGTTTTCGGATTTTACTTTTGGTGCTGATTCTATCTCTGAGGAAGTTGTGGGGTTTTCACCATTTATGGTTTCCCCGAGGATAAACACTGTGTTCATTGTCTCTTGTGTTTGATTGTTGTGCTTGTTATTCTCTTAGTTAAAGATGTTAATGTTATGCTAGCTTAATGATAAAAATATAACATGGTATTAGAGCTAACCTGAGAAGAAGACATTATGCAGCTGTAGAAGCTATGGCTTCTTAATTTTTGGGCCTCTCTCCATAATCCATCAGCAAAATTATGCTAGGCTGACTCTCCATTGAAGGGCGCATCTTTCTGTCGAAGCAGAATTCGATTCCGAGCATTTTCAGTTTTGGCATGGAAAATTAGGGCTTTCTACAGAAGAGGAATTTTTGAGTGAGCTCAGCATAGGATTTTTATCCTCATAAAAATCAAATTTTAGAGACCTGGATCAATATTTTTGGTTGGGTGAAACTCCGGGAAAGTCAAAACCTAGTTTGACCCCGAGCTAGAAAAACCCTAAATGTTAAAACTGCTAAGTTTTAGTAAATTCGCTATATCCTGAGATTGGTGAAGTCTCAGGAGCTAAAAATTATAGAGGCTAAATATAAAATCTTTATTTACACTGTATCCAAAATTCAACCTCCAATTCACCATATTATTGGAGATATTATCCCTCCTAGTTAGGGTTCCAGCCTCTTCCAGAATTCATCCATAAACAAGACACCTGGGGATAATTACTATATATTGGGATACAAAGGTCAAAATTAAATTTTTGAAGATTTTCCATAAAGGGCACATACTTTTGTTTCTTTGGTAGGAGATTCAGACTCAGAAGATGAACCAGTGACATGTGGCAATCTGTACAACTTCGTTGTTCTGAACAGTTCTGCAACAGGTCACCTTGGGAAAACAATCATAAGTCCCAATTGGTGAAATCAATTCTGATGAAACCTATGGTTTTGGATTAGGGACATGCGAGGATACCTCAGTGCAAAGTTTTATACATATATGAGTAGTAACATCAGAGATATCACAAAAACAGTAACAGGAATTTATGCAGGACAAATTGGAAAATTAGGGCTTCCTGTTCCGGGAGCTTCCCTCCACAGTTTTCAGAAAAGGAGTGCATTGGACAGCTCCATTTGAAGAGATATATAATTATATACAAAAATATCTAAAATATTCCAAGTTTTGAAAATTATGGTTTCTCTGACAAACCCTAGATCAGCCAACTCCGGAACCAAGACGGATACCTCAAATCAGTAAGATCTAATCTTTTGCTATTTTCATTTGAGGTTCTCATTTCAAAATGATCTATCACGACAGCTTGATGATAAGCTTGGTGAAGTTGACAAATTCCAAGCATGGAAGTATATGATCTCTTTGAATAAAATGAATGGGACACCTACATGAGTAGAGAGGTTCCAGTTCCAGAGGGAGATGAGGATAGAAGCCTTACACAAGGAGAACTTGGTCAAGGCCAAGAAGATCATTGTTGATTCAATCACGGATCAACTTGTACCACAAGTGTCTTCCCTAAAGACACCAAAGATGTTTGATTCCTTGACCAAGCTATTTCAAGGGAAGAACATAAATCAGAATATGACCTTAAGAAACTAGTTGAACAATGTGAAGATCCAGAATGCAGAGACCATGCAGTCATACTTTACAAGGGTCTCTCAAATCAAAGAACAACTTGAAGCGGTAAAAGAAGAAGTGAAGAATGGAGAAGTGGTGATAGCCACCTTGAATGGACACCCAGGATCATGGGATTCATTCATGTAAGGAATGTGTGCTAGAAGGAAGTGATTACTTTCAGTAGACTCTGGGAAGAAGAAGAAGCTCGACTCATAATAAGAGAAGAGAAGATGTGAGCAATTGAATATCTAGTTCTCACCATCGAAAGAAGATCCCTCAAGCGATGAGGAATATGAAGAACTCAACTCTTGAAGAACCTCTTATCCATCTTAGCATTTGGATAAGAAACTATGCTATTATGAATGAAGAAGATGATGAAGCTGAAGGCTCAAGAAGGAGTCTACCCATGAAATAGATAAAGATAAGTATTCAATTGTCATTTCATGATATTGTTTTTGTTATGCATTTATTTATATTTAGTTGATGTATTATTCATGATAGAATGTTTGCATCAACGACAGTATACTACTAATATGCATGAGATGGGTAAGTAGCTCATGGTGCTATACAACTCTCCATTTCTACTTATCTCGAATGAAACTTCTTTGCTGACATATTGGATTAGTGCACAATCTCAATGTTGTCTTGGTGAAGATGGAAGGCATCTAGAAAAATTTCCGTGAGATATGGATGAATGTTGTATTGGATAAAGTAGTTGCATGATCATATATTTATGCATAAGAATTTTCCAGTATGAACATTCCTTATGAAATGTTTCTAACCATACAAATGCATTTAACTTGTAGGAAAAATCGCATACATAATCGGCTACAAGCAAAGAAGGATGAGACTTGTTCCGAAGAACAAGTGACGACATTTCAAAATGAAAAATAATATGACGAAGGTAGCGACATCATTGATGCATAACCTTCCAAGAACAAAGGGAGGATCACTTCAGGAAGAATGATGTCTAGGATGCAGTATCGATACAGGAAGGGAAGTTCGTAGTTCCATCATGCAGTAGATGGAAACATCGTGGGATACAAGGCAAGATTCGTAGCAGGAGGCTTCTCACAAAAATAAGGCATAGACTACGAAGAGACATTTATAGCCATTGCAAGTGAAGACACATGATAGGCAGAATCATGTGTGCAAATGAAAGAAGGCCTTGTACAAGCTCAGAAGACACCCATGGGATAACACATACATGAGGAGCTTGATGAAGATCTGAACCTTTGCTACAAGGTGGATAAAGGATGACAAGCTCATAGATGGGTGCAAGAGGAACTTTTGAAAAGGTTCAACATAGAGGATCTTGGTATTCAGTGATCCTAGATGGATACATAGAATATTAGTAGCATAGGAAGCTACTTGTCACTCTGGTACAGAATGTTTCAGTGCATAGAGTATGGAAGACAGAGGGAGTGACTGTAGAAGATCTTGAGGTTCGACATGGTATGACAGGATGGATAGATTACTGATGACTCTAGGCTTTACTGAGAGTAAAGTGGATTAAGGTTGAAGGTGAAAGACTAGTGATGCTCCTATTATGTGTCGATGCACTACATTTTAGGCATGAAGGTGTGGACAAGGGAAGTATGTAATAAAGATCCTGAAGAGGTTCAGGATGATAGAATGCATGACCACACCTATGGCATTGAACCTGAAACTATTGAGTGTTGCTTCATTAGAGTTGGTTGATGCCATGATGTATCGTCAGATGATTTGTTCCTTGATGTACCTGACAGATACGAGACCAGATACTTGCTTTGTTGTGAACACATTGAGACATGTTCACTTGTTGGATGCAAGTATGATACGAATAAGAAGATTAACCTAGAAGGTTATACAGATTTAGATTGGGTAGTGCCATTGATAGGAAGAGCACTTTGGGGTGCTTCTTCAATGTGAGATCATGTGTGATCTCTTGGTTGGCAGGATGGAGTCCTGCATGGCGCTGAGTACAGCCGAGGCAAAAGATGTTGCCACTTGCTCTTCGGGAGGTAGTATGTTTCTTTTGAAAACTACTATTTGATTTGATTGATCTGACTTGAATTTTTGGTATGATGTAGAGAGGAGCAGTGAAGCTCCAGTTTGTGATACAGATCGAGATCTCTTGAAAGAGGAAGTTCTAGCATAGCTGGGAGACAGGTTGTCTGAGCATAAATCCTGGTGAAGCTCATAGGTTGCTTAGACGTAAACAGTCCCATAGGTTGTCCTCGGATGTAATTGGTCCTGGCGAAGCTCATGGGTTATCCTTGGACGTAATCAGCCCTGATGTGATTCTATGCTAGAAATGGCCAAAGTGAAGTTTGAGTACTTCAGGGAGAAGCTTGGTGTTCTCTAGATCGAGGTTCCCTCCAAAGGGAAGTGATGATTTCGTGAGCCCTTCTGACATGGTTAGAGGATTGGTTCCTTCCATGGTCAGATATAAGTGCTGTGCCCTTCCTACATGGTGAGAGGATTGGTTCCTTCCATGGTCAGATGTAAGAGTTGTGACATGGTGAGAGGATTGGTTCCTTCCATTGTCAGGTATATGTGTGAATGCCACATCCAACATGAAAAAGGGATGGCTATGTGAAGACACATCTAGTATGAAAAAGGACTAGCTCCGTGTAGATGGCACATCTAGCATGAAAAAGGGCTGGCTCTGTGAAGACACATCTAGTATGAAAAAGGACTATCTCTATGTATATGGCACATCCAGCATGAAAAAGGGATGGCTTTGTGAAGACTCATCTAGTATGAAAAAGGACTAGCTCTGAGTAGCTGCCACATCTGGTATGAAAAAGGACCAGCTCTGTGATGCCTCATCTGGTATGAAAAAGGACCAGCTCTGTGATGCCTCATCTAGTATGAAAAAGGACTAGCTCTATGAAGACTCATTTGGTATGAAAAAGGACCAGATCTGTGATGCCGCATCTAGTATGAAAAAGGACTAGCTCTATGAAGACTCATCTAGTATGAAAAAGGACTAGCTCTATGAAGACTCATCTAGTATGAAAAAGGACTAGCTCTGAGTAGCTACCACATCTGGTATGAAAAAGGACCAGCTCTGTGATGCTTCATCTAGTATGAAAAATGACTAGCTCTATGAAGAATCATCTAGTATGAAAAAGGACTAGCTCTGAGTAGCTGCCACATCTGGTATGAAAGAGGACCAGCTCTATGATGCCTCATCTGGTATGAAAAAGGACCAGCTCTGTGATGCCACATCTAGTATGAAAAAGGACTAGCTCTTTGATGATACATCCAGTATGAAAAAGGAATGGCTTTGTAGAGGTTCCTATGATGAGAAGAATCAAGAGATAACACCTGTGATGATGACCCAGTGATGATACAGATCGAGTGATGATCTAGATCCAGTGATGATAATCCAGTAGTGATGATCCAGATCGAGTAATGATCCAGATCTAGTGATGATGCCCAGTGATGATCCCGATCAAGTAATGATCTAGATCCAGTGATGATCCAGATCCAGTGATGATCCAAATCCAGTGATGATGTCCAGTGATGATCCAGATCTAGTGATGATGACCAGTGATGATCCAGATCGAGTGGTGATCTAGATCTGAAGATGAAGATGACTTGAAGATGAAGATGACTTGATGATGATCCAGATGATACAGAGAAGAAGACTTGTGCTGATATATTGTGTCGAGAGAATAAATTCCTAGTTAAGAGGGAGTGTTGATGTATTTGTAACTTCGGAATGTATTCATCCATATATCTTTATATTGTACCCTAATTTTTATTCTAGGATGTGTCTGTAATGTAATTGAGTCATGTCATACCCCGATGCTTATTCTGGGAAGTTTCTATAATGAGAAATTCATGTCAAGTCATTGTGGGTAACCCTCCTATTGGTCAAGGGTTAAATTCCCCACAGTTGCTAGGCCCTAGGGTTATTAGACTATCCTAGTGAAGTCAACCCTAGGTGAGTCATTGTAACTTGGGGAAATAGTCCCCACTATTGTGTTACCCTCCTATTGGTCGGAGGAGTCAAAGTCCCCACAATTTGTGGGGCACCAGAGTTATTAGACACTCCTAGAGATGTTGTCTCTAGTAAGTAATTGTTAAGTAAGGCCGACATGTTGGAGTGGGTTCCAAGTGAACAGAAGAATATAAATAGAGAGTGAGTCTCTCTATTTATCATACACACACTCACTCATTGGGGCGCATGAGTGAGAGAGGAGAAGCTCTCTCAGTGAGAGAGAGAGAGACAAAAGCTGTGGAGATCATCTTTATGTTTTCAGGTTTTACTTTTGGTGCTGATTCTATCTCTAAGGAAGTTGCAGGGTTTTCACCATTTATGGTTTCCCCAAGTATAAACACTGTGTTCATTGTCTCTTGTGTTTGATTGTTGTGCTTGTTATTCTCTCAGTTAAATATCTTAATGTTATGCTAGCTTAATGATACAAATCTAACACAAACAACATCCAAGCAAGGCACCAAGATAAAAGAGACCTAATGCACTAATACCAAAACAAAAAAGGTAAAAATGAATGACAAGAAAAAATCCTAATTAAAAATAAATCAAAAGGGGTCTTTGGTCAGAAATAGAGGTTGTATATAGACAACAACAATACCCAAGAAGAATCAACAAACATAAAAACTCACCTAGCAACACTCAATCTCCCAAGTAAAGCTCAAAACCAAAGCATACACGACTATATGCAGTAAACCTGTGTACATACGTGGGAATTCAAGAGAAAACCACGTGTATATGCGACTGTAATGAAAATACTCACGTACAGGAAGAAAAAAGTGTGAAAAATGATAAGACAAGACCAAATTAATCATACAGGACACTACTGGGAAAACATACCTCTAGACTTGACACAAAAATAGATAAATAAAGAGCAATTCAAGCACATTGAATACCCAATCCCCAAAGAAAAACAACTAGAAACCTCCCTAGCGGAGTCACCAATTCTGTGATGGAGAGAAACTTCCTATGGCTTGGGGGTACCACAATTGACAGTATGACACAAGAAATCAATCGTTCCCAATTCAAAAGAGCAGTAATCAAATATAACACTAAAGGATATAGAATTGTATCTTATTCTGGACGGTTGAAGTAGATTCCTAGTGAGCTTTTCCAATGCAATTGCAATTATAATTTTCTGTCAACAACAACAAACAAAGAAAGCATGATATATATAAATTTGTTAGCACTAATATAGCATATACAATCAATCAATACACCCATGGATTTAATATTCATATTCAAAATGCACATGAATTGGACAAGAAAATATATTTCTATTAATAAATCAGAGATACAATAGAAATCTTGGGAAGAAAATTATGTGCTCCAAGGGACAAAGGGATGCAAACTCAAGTATAAGTAAACCTGAGGCAACAATGGACTATAGTTTCCTTACTCTTCAATTTCTCCCCCCTCCAATGTATCCAAGGGGCTCCTTATATAGCACTCCAAAGAGGTAATGGAGGGTCAGATCCAAGCATTCTCAAGGAATTTGGAAGGCCAAGAGTCAAGTTATTTGGACTCAAATGAGGAAAACTCCAAAAATATTTGTCATTTTGCACACATCCCGATGTACGCGATTTTGAGGTCAAAAGACATGTATACACGCGGGTATTGCTTTAAAATTCATGTATAGGTATAAACAGGCAATTTTTGGGGATGATATTGAAACATCAAAGCATAATATGAGTCCATGGGGTCCAAAGAGTTTGGAGAGGGACATGGAAGGCCATAAATGTGTGATCTACCTATTGTGGTAAAATCAGCTAGAACACTCCCTTCTCCGAGCACTTCGGATGAGTACCCTGGACCTGCCAAGATGGAGATGCAGTTGTCTAGAGTGGAATTTTCTTATCAAGCCATTCTTGATCCCATTTTTGACCTTGGTCCTTATTCTTCGCAAACGAAAGAGGAGGATCTTTTTAGACTTCCCGCTTGGGAGGTTGCATTGTCATACTCGAATGATTGCCTTAATGATGTTTTTCCTTCATATGAAGTGATTCTTAAGGACAAGAATGGTTTGGAACGACCTAGGGCAACGTTGCACCATCACTCTTACTTCCTCATAGAGCTCCAACAGATCGAGTGTGATGAATTTATATCGATCCTTAGTGAGAAAGTTGGTTTTCCTGTGGTGCCATTAGGCACTCATGTTGTATATTCCAAAGGGAATATGGAAAACTTGTCATCTACGATCCGTATCAACATTTCTTGGATTCTTGGAAAGATAGAGAATGTTTACATTGGTGCATATTGTTCTCTCGATGAAATTAAGGCATACACTGAGATTTTTAAAGAATTCCATGATATTTTCGCCTAGCCATATGACAAGATGCCAGGAATAGACCCTCGTATTGTCTAGCATGAGATCAAAACTTATCCTAATGCTAAACCTGTTTGACATCATTTACGTGCAATGAACCCCCATAAGGCGCCTTCCAGTAAGGATGCGATAGAAATGTTATTCAAAGATGAATTTATCTATCTGGTTCCCTTGACTGAATGGGTATCCAATCCCTCCTGTTGGGACGCACAACTTAACAGTCCTTAATTTTGGTAACTCCGTGGTTTTTGTGAAAGTTTGTAAGCGGAGTTGCGACTCAAAATAGTCTTAGGGGTGTCGAGGTTGAGTCAAAGCCCTCTTTTTGTAATTGACCCATGGTTTAAGTCCAGGGTTTAGGGTTCGGGGTGCCCATGGTTTAAGCCCATGGTTTTGTAATAAGTGCACTTGTATAAATAAGCGCTTTTGTAAAAGAGTCAGGTTAGGATTTTGATGTAAGATGATTTGATGTGAAGTTAAGGCTAGTTTTGTAAGAAAGGTTAAGTCCCAGCTGTGTGCATGGATGACCTCTGCAGCTGAGTGCGCAGAGGGTTTTTGGGTGAATAAGAAGATCTGCAGTTGTGTGCGCAGAGATCTGCAGCTTAGTGCGCAGCTTGAGGAATTGAAGGGATCTGTAGCTAAGTGCACAGATCAGAACTATGGTTTTTGTAAAGAGTTGAATAAAACACAGTTCTGTGGACGTAGCCCCTAAACTGGGGGTGAACCACGTTATATCTTGTGTCGTGGTTCTTTTGTGTTGTTTCTGTTATGTTCTTTTATGCATTGATAAGTAAATAAATGATATGTAAGATCACTGCTAAATAACTAACTTTGCCATGAATTCCCAGTTAAGGGTTAAGCAAGACACTGTTTGTTAATCTAACTGCGAAGCTATATAAGTGATTGTTGAAGATTTGTATTATATGATTGTATTTGTTAAAGGCTAAAGGTACAGTAATATCCCTCTTCTTCTTGCGGAAACCTGTTTTGTGGCACCCCATAGTTGTTTCGGGTGAGACTACAACCTGTTCGCAGGTTGTTGCTGAAAGGGCCAACACTGTGGGTCTTTTGTTGGTACGAAGACAAAAGTATAGAACCCGGGTCTGCCCTAAGCCCAACAAATTGGTTCCATTGTAGTCTAGTTGGTTAGGATACTCGGCTCTCACCCGAGAGACCCAGGTTCAAGTCCGTGGTAGTACCTCAGGTCGAGGTACTTTTGGAGGTCGTGGTTGTGGTGGTATGCCTGGAAGAGGTTGAGGCCAGGTTGTGTACTATAACTGTAATTAGGTAGGACACCTAGCTAGAGACTATCGAAACCCAACTACGACATGTCAATATTGCAGAGCAGTCGACCATGTGATTGAGCAATGCCCGCAGCTGATAGCCAAGATACAAAAAAGAAATAGTGCTCCTACTCAGAATATTCAGATGATTGCTGTAGAGCAAAGACCTGTTCCAGCCATTAATGTTGTTACAAGGAGTGGTGCCATGACGCAAATACAAAATAAGGAGAAACAGCCTGATGAGGCTTGGGTTCATAAGGCCCCAGAAAAAATTCCAACCTTTGATGTGGGAAAAGAAAAAGAGACATTTCTGGAAGCCAAAAAAGACTTTGTTGATCCGAGCACACCAGTAGCACCTGTGCAACAGCATCAGCAGTAGTCACAGTCTCAAGAAGCTTCGACGGATAAAGTAAGTACATTGTCTTCATTTTTATAGAGTTGCATGAAGCTCTTAAGAAATCAGAGTGCTTTAAATGAATTACAGAAAGTTATTGCTTCTTGCGAACCTCAGCGAAGCTCTGGTAAGGAAAAAACTATTAATAGAGTCAGAAGAACTGGAAGAGAAATGAGATTGCATGCTCAGATAGGAGAATATGATATGACTGATGTCATTCTGGACCTAGGATCTGAAGTAAATGTATTAACTAAACAAACATGGGAACAAATGGGAAAACCTACCCTTGAATGGTCTCCTATACAGTTGAGATTAGCCAATTAGCAGAAGATTGTGCCCCTAGGAAGATTCCCTAGTGTCCCAGTAGATATTGATGGGATCAGTACTTTAGCAGACTTTGACGTCATTGAGATAATTGATGATAGCAACCCCTACCTAGCTTTGTTAGGAATTGAGTGGGCCATAGACAATGCTACAGTCATTAACCTTAAGAAGAGACAGATGACTTTCGAAGGGAAAGGTTTGAGAGTCATAGTGCCACTGGACCCTTCTCAAGGAGAAAGGTACACAAAACCACTCAGAGATGAAGATCAGGATGTTTTGGACCATATCTACAACATCATAGCTAAGGAAGAAGATTATGCTGATCCTACTGCCGAAGGTATCATGGATTGGCAGTGCGACAACTTCTGCATGACGGATTCAGATGACGGTTTAGAGAATTGGTAGAATAGACTTTATGAACTACATGGACACCGATGTGCAAGAATTACCAAGTATCTCAGATGGCTTGGTTCATAGACAAGAGACTTGCCTACCTTTGATGGCTTGACAGACCCAACAGATTTTATTACACAATTCTCAGAGCAGGTACCAGATTCATAGAAAATGGAGAGTCTCGATTCAGCATTCAGAGCCACAGCCGCCAGATGGTGGAATGGTCATAAAAAGTATATTCATAGTTGGGAAGTATGCCAGAAGTCCCTTTGCCTAAGATTCAGGGATCAACCTCAGGAGGTGCAAAGAAATTTTAATGGTAAGACTAGTCCTCAAGGACATTTGGAGCAATGCTACGAAGCATGGAAGCATGTACCTCGTGAAGAATGGGTACATCGGTTTGTGCACACCCTGGAACCTATAGTAAAGAACTAGTATGCGGAGGTCGAGCTTCGCCATGGTACTGTAAGTTGGGATAGTCTTGTTGATAGTTTTGTACTGACATTTTCTATTAATGAGGTTTGTCCTGCTTTGGATGCAGCTGTTAGGTTGATCCATACTAAAGTGTTTGATGATCAAGAAATAGCAGAATATCAACCTGATTGGAAGGAACAAGAATCTAATGCAGTAGAATGTTATAACCTTGCAATTGATGAGGATGATGATCTATGCAACATTAACATTCCTGAGTCAGAAGGACACTGCGAAGTACATGGACCAGCAGTTGAAGCACCTGAAGTGACTCAGCCCTTGAAGACTCGGACAATAAACATTGGATCAGAAGGAAACCCTAAGTATGCTACCATTGGAGATTATTGGGATGAAGAAATGGTGAGTAAAGTGACCCAACTTATCCATGAGTATCAGGACCTATTTCTGACGAAGTTCTTAGAAATAAAAGGAATCATTGAGGTGGTGGAATATATTCTATCATGGGTTGAAGTTCGAAGCCATGTCGAAGATGGTATTAGGAAGTGTCGAATGTCCCCATTATGGCGCAGCCAGAGTTACTGCTTGTGCCGAAGAAGGAAAGATCTGTCGGAGCTTAAAATACGACCATTGGAGGAAACTAAATTTGGTGGTGCCGGTACGTTCCTTGTATTAACTTCCTGTATTAATGAGATCTTAACAAGCCTACTGCCATTTGGACAAGATCTCTGTCAGATTTGGTGTCTTCAATGCACAGTTATGACATATTTCATTGATGGATTCTATAAGAAGACACCCACACTTGTAAAATTTGCATTACGTAGTTTATTGAGTTTTACCATTGAGCCCATGACAGCTGATCATGAGCTTTAGGATTTAGTGAGAGAATTTGAACTAGGGGGTTTGCCAAACCTTTTTAGCCATCCACCTATGCCTGCACCCTGCGAAGAGACTCCCCCAGCACCACCTCAACCAATGCAGACACGATTTACCAGGAAGAAATTTAAACCCAAAGTACGCTCTAAGTGGAATGAAGACAGACACAAGCCATCAGGGCAAACACCGAAGGATCCCAAGATGAATCTGTCTAGTTCAGCAGAGATCCCCTCTGAAGGGGATGAGAACATTGAACCGCAGCATCCACCTTATCTTCAGCCTGTTCGACCAGGAGTTCAACCACCATGGCGGAATGCTAAGTTCACTCTACGCACCCCTTCGCTGCCACAGGGTGTGCAGTTGGTCGGAACCATGACAGGGAAAATAGAGCGACTTAAGTATGCAGACCACGATACGAATGATCATGGGAAGTTTCCACAGTTTGCCCTGGGAACATACTTGCACTTCGTCAAATATCCAGAGACTGGAGCGACATTACTGGAAGTGAAACAGTGGGCTACTGGCTTAGATAAAGCTGGTTTGTTGAAGATGCTCGATGTTCCGCACTTTGGCCGTAGCACACAGGTGACCATAGTGGTCAAGCAACTCTTGGCATTAGTACATGATGGGTACCTATGGATAGGAGACCAAAGAATTCCTACCAATCGCGAGCTTATTCATAGGATCACAGGCTTAAAAAGGGAAGGGCCTGATCTGGGGATAGAATTTCCCTCAAAACACGAAGATACGAAGCTGGCACAAAGCATGAAGGACCGCCTCATCCTAACGAAAGGGAAGAGAGGGTATCAAACCTCGACAATTCAGTACCAAAAAATTCGCTTCGCAGCTGAACTCTTAGCTTGCAAATTGATGAGAAAGTGCAGACCATATGAAGTGCCTGCCCTGATTATCAGTATTGCTACGAACTGTGCCGAAGGCTACAGTTACAACTGGGCAACGTACATTGCGAAGTAATTCCTTGAAGATGCCCGCGACGCGCAGGAGAAAGGTAGACCTTTTCACTACTCTTGGTTGATAGTCCTTATCGCACTAGTAGGATGGAAAGAACCTACCGAGGCACATTTTGTTGCTGTGCCTCCGAACATGCCTAGCACATCGAGGTATGCATCTCTCTGGGTGTCACAGGACAAAGCATCCCCGCATATGACGAACTATGTGTTTTCCTTTTATATGATGAGTATCTCATATGAGATCGTAAAAACCCCGCGACTCAGTAATGAGCTATTCTCTCAATATGATGGAGTGGCCAACTTCAGGGCCGACATGCACAATGTCTTCATCCAGGCCCACGCAGATAAGAAGAAGGCATGCTGGAAGTTGCCATATGTGTTGACCAAAGAAGACATCCTCGTGGTAGTTCAGCAGTGGCCGGCTGAATGGTTGAAGGACACAGGAACAAAGCCCAACATTCCAATCCCTTCGGTCACCAATGTGGGCGCTGGCCCAAGTCAGACGCAGCAGAATGACCCTCTCGAGGAAAGTGAAGAACAGAGTGCGTCGCAGCAGAGTGAAGGCGACCAGGGTGGAGATGATGGAGATGAAGAGGAAGTAGAGGATTTGGTCAAAATAATCTCAGACCCTAATCGACCGGATAAGCACAAGTCACTAGAAGCAGAGGAAGTGACCAAACCCCAGTCCCGAAAGAAAATGAAGGCGTCAAAAGACAAGAATATCGATGAAGAAACTGCCTTGACCACTGAGGAGCTTGACTAGGCTCTGACGAAATCCACAGAAGTTCTCACCAAGAAATGGTCTGATTTTGCAGCTACGCACCTTGATGCACTCGCCGACGTAGCTCAGGGAATTTCAGAGCTGAAGGACTTAGCAGAAAAATCAGCAACTGGTGCTGTAGCAAGCAACACCCCAGTAAGTGCGCGGCCCGACATAAGACAATGGCCAGTTAGAGAAAACAGGGGACAAGTGTCAAGCGCAGCACTCATAATAACTGACGCAGCATCTCGCTCGAAGATGAGCATGATAGTTGGAATCGATTACACCAAGATTTCCATGACGGAGTTGCATCTCTGCCAATTAGCAATCATGAAGGAGATCCAAGCACGGGACAACTACTCACAGATACAATTGGAAAATACCATGAAGCAGAGTGAGAGCCTCGAAGCACAGTTGAAGGAAGCATAGCAGAGGAAGAGCAACGCAGAACATAAGCAGGTCACATTGACACAAGTATTGGATGAGGCATGTCGAAGTCTTCTTGGCTTCGACATACAGGCTGAGGAAGAGTCGGAGCAAAGAATTGCCAAGCTGAAAGACTACGCACAGCAGACTCGCAGTGAAATAGAGAAGCTCAAAGCAGAACATGAGGCTCAAATTGCAGAGCTTCAACTACACATCATCTCGGAGAGCCCACCAGAGGTCAGGGAGCAGTGTCACAGAGACATTCAGGCTTCAGCAACGAAGATCTCTGATCTTGTAGGTAGTGCAACCAAGCTACTAGAGGAAAGCGTCGACGCCTGGACAACACTGTAGGAAAACCCCGAAGTACAAAAGCTGCAGGAAACCATCAAGCAGCGATAGGCAGAGTTGGACGCAGTAAAAGTGGAAATTAAGACCCTTCCCCTTATGCATAAAATGCTCAAGGTAAAACAAAGCAAGGAACTCCAGCAGGAGATTGAGTCGTACAGAACAAAAGAAACACTACTGGAAAATTCTATGCAGCCCCTTGTCAACGAGGCCTTGGATTTGAGTACTACTGTGGACAGGAAGCTCAAAGTCTTGAAGGAGTATGATGCATTTGCACAGGAAAAGGCTAGCGAAGAATCAACGACAGCATTGTAGGAGCTGGTGGAGAAGGAGCAAGCAACTGACAATATCATGCGTGGCCTCAACAAGCAATTCACTATCTTCGCCAACAAATTTCTCCCACCAAACAAGCAGCTGAGTGTCCTGGGACCGGACACTGGTGAGTCTTAGGGGCCTGTTGGGATGCGCACCTTAACAGTCCTGAATTTTGGTAACTCCACGGTTTTTGTGGAAGTTTGTAAGCGGAGTTGTGACTCAAAATAGTTTTAGGGGTGCCGGGGTTGAGTCAAAGCCCTCTTTTTGTAATTGACACATGGTTTAAGTCCAGGGTTTAGGGTTCGGGGTGCCCATGGTTTAAGCCCATGGTTTTGTAATAAGTGCACTTGTATAAATAAGCACTTTTGTAAAAGAGTCAGGTTAGGCTTTTGATGTAAGATGATTTGATGTGAAGCTAAGGCTAGTTTTGTAAGAAAGGTTAAGTCCCAGCTGTGTGCATGGACGACCTCTGTAGCTGAGTGTGCAGAGGGTTTTTGGGTGAATAAGAAGATCTGCAGTTGTGTGCACAGAGATCTACAGCTTAGTGCGTAGCTTGAGGAATTGAAGGGATCTGCAGCTGAGTGCACAGATTAGAACTGTGGTTTTTGTAAAGAGTTGAATAAAACACAGTTCTGTGGACGTAGCCCCTAAACTGGGGGTGAACCACGTTATATATTGTGTCATGGTTCTTTTGTGTTGTTTCTGTTATGTTCTTTTATGCATTGATAAGTAAATAACTGATATGTAAGATCACTGCTAAATAACTAAGTTCGCCGTGAATTCCCAGTTAAGGGTTAAGCAAGACACTGTTTGTTAATATAACTGCGAAGCTATATAAATGATTGTTGAAGATCTGTATTATATTATTGTATTTGTTAAAGGCTAAAGGTACAGTAATATCCCTCTTCTGCTTGCCGAAACCTGATTCTGCGGCACCCCATAGCTGTTTCGGGTGAGACTGCAACCTGTTCGCAGGTTGTTGCCAAAAGGGCCAACACTGTGGGTCTTTTGTTGGTGTGAAGACAAAAGTATAGAACCCGAGTCTGCCCTAAGCCCAACACCTATCTGGTAGACAAGAAGCATGTAACTATCCATGTGTGCATTGAATTTAGAGACCTGAATAAGGCATGTCTAAAAGGTAATTTCCCCACACTATTCATAGATCAGATTTTGGATGAGTGTTCTGGAAGTGAAGTGTTCTCGTTTATTGATGGTTTTTTAGGGTATAACCAAATCCAAATTAAGACTAAGGACCAACATAAGACCTCTTTCATTTGTCCTTCGGGTATATTTTCATACCGAAAGATTCCTTTTGGCTTTAAAAATGTCGGAGCTACATTTCATCGGGAAATGACTTCTTCTTTTCATGACCTTAAGTGAATTATTGAAGTCTATATGGACGATTTAGCTACTAACTCTCATTTGAGAGTGGATCATCCAGACCATTTGCACTTGGTTTTAGAAAGATGTCGTTGTTACCAAATCTGATTGAATCCCAAAAAGTGCATCTTTTGTGTGAGAGTGGGTCGGTTATTAGGGTTTATCATTTCTAAGGAGGGGATTAGGTTCGATCCTCTAAAGGTTGAGGCAATAATTTGGTTGTCTCCCCTATGCACTATTAGACATATTCAAAGTCCCCAAGGGATAGCTAAATTCTTACAGATATTTGTCGTCAATTTTGTGAATATGACCAAGGGTTTTATGCACCTTTTGAATAAATATACTCCATTCATATGGGATGAGTGAGCCCAAGAGTCCTTCAATGCACTTAAGAAATCCTTGGCATTGGCCCCCGTGCTTAGTCCACTTGAATATAGTCATGATTTCTTATTATACATGGCTGCGTCTCAAGAGACGATTGGTATGGTTCTGGTTGAAGAGGGTGATGAGGTCCAAGAGCATGTTATCCACTATCTTAGCTGAAATATCATTGATCCTGAACTTCTATATAGTCACGTTGACAATATATCCTTAGCGACTATTCATGCAGTCTAGTGTTTGACACACTATATACTCCTTCGCCATACTATGGTCGTAGCTCATATCAATCTGTTTCAGTTTGTCTTGACAAGACGAATAATAGGGGGAAAGTATAATAAATGGTTTTTTATTTTGAAATAATTTGATCTTGAGTTTGTTTCGGCAAATTCTAAGAAATATTTAGTTTTTACGGAACTCATGTAGGATCTCCCTAGTTTTGATGAAGATGAGATTCACAAAGATTCCTTTATGGATGAGAATATCTTCCTTATCTCGACCATAGACACTTGGTATGGTTATATCATCATATATTTACATACTTTGAAGGTTCCTCGTCACCTCTCATGGGATGAGCATTGATGTTTACGACATAATGCTAAGAACTACCTTATTATTGGCGACACATTGTATTTTCATGGGATGGATTCCATTTTGCGTCGATGTTTAACTCATGATGAGGCTGAGACTGTGCTGAATTATTGCCATGGTGGGGCATGTGGTGGTAATTTATCTGGGCTTGCTACAACCCAAAAGATCCTGAGAGTAGGTTATTACTAGTAATCAATCTTTAAATATTGTGTTATGTGGTCAAGTGTTGCCACCCTTTCTAGGTGTTTGCATAGAATATACGCTCGCATTCCACCCCATTACATGCCATCATCATTGTTAGTCCCTTCACCAAGTGGGGGGTAGACTTTATGGATTTCAACCCAGCTTCGGTTGGTGGGCACCATCACATCATAGTGGTTGTGTAATTTCATGAAATGGGTAGAGGCTAAGCCTATTATTAAATCCGATGATGAGACAACCACACATTTCGTATTCAATCAGGTCATCACTTGGTTTGGTATCCCAAGAGAGCTTGTCATTAACCATGGGAGGAACTTTCAAACTAAGATGATGGATGAATTATCTTTGAAGCTAGGATATAATAAAGAATACTCCTCTTTTTATTATCCTCAAGTGAATGGATAGGTTGAAGCTGTGAACAAATCCCTTCAGTCCATTCTGTAAAGAACCATTAAATAAACCAAGACCAATTGGCACATTGTGCTTTACCCTGCTTTGTGGGCATATGATTTACCCTTCTTTGTGGGCATACTGAACCACAGTGAATACTGCCACCGAGTTCTTTCCATTTCAATTAGTACATGGCGTGGAGTCAATTTTACCGGTTGAATGCAAAATTCCCTTGTTGAAACCCATAGAGATCTTACCAGAGACTTCTGATTTGAAAGAACGTTTGGTCCACTTAGAGAACCTTGATGAGCAATGTTGGGATGCCATAGTGGCTCTTGAGATTAATAAGCGTCATGTGAAGGATCAACACGATAAGTATGTTTGTCCCCATATATTTAATGAAGGTGACTTGGTTCTTCTATATGACCAAGCTAGTGAACCATTAGGGGCAGGTAATTTCAACCCCATGTGGCATGGGCCATGATTTAACCATTTTTTGGAATTAAGTCCCATTATCCTAATGATATCTACTTAGATGAATCGTGAAATAGAAGATAATTAGTTAATAACATGAAACATACGTGAATCTCATATACATTGACTTTGTTAAAAGGTGTACTAGATAATATTATATTTGTATTTCCATTCAAAAAAAGAACATGCTTTAGACCAATTTGCATATTGCAAATAACACGAGTTAACATAAGAAATGAAGTATTTGTAATACATTAGTTTTCCAACCCCTGTATGAGGTTAAGTATTCAGAGCATTGAAACTATGTAATTGTCATTACTATATGTTTAATATGTTTATTGAATTATGTTAAATATTTTTTTTTGTTTTCTAGGATAACCTATGAATGAGGGGTCCTAATATCCTTAGGGAAGTAATAAGATAACCAAAGAAAGTTAAAGAAGTTAAAAATAAAGAAGAATTAAACTAGAAATAAATAAAAATATAAATTAAATAAAGGAACAAGAAGAATTTAAAATAAGGAAATGAAGAAACACTTCTAAGAATTGTAAATCCTACCGAGGTTGCATCACCTAAGGGATTAACTAGGAATAATAAACACCTCTTATACAAAAGACGATAGAAAAGAATGTTAAGGGATTAATTCTCTTTGTGTAATAGAGAGTTGGAGTATTCATTATTGAGCACTATTTAACAGTATTGAACACTTTAAATATCATTTCAAACATTAATCACATAATATAATATTAACCATTTACAATGACATTCATCATCACATAAAATCATACAAAATGGACAAGAGATTTTACATGGAAAACCAAATAGGAGAAAACCAAAGAATCATTTTCTCATATAATAACAAAATTACATTGATAGGAAGCACCAAATTCCAAGATTCTCAAGCACCAACTAGAAGGAAACACCAACTCCCTGCTTTTCTAGCTCCAACTAGAAGGAGGCTACATCCATATGTTTTACCACAACCTCTAACCTGCAATGATGAATCCAATACTTAGTTATCTCCAACTCCATATGCAATTAGAATGAAGCTACAACTTCCTATCGTTTACATGTCATACCACCTTGATATGACTAAGAAAGTCAACCTATGTATGTCACACTCTCTATGTCCATGTTCTTGTCAGTGTATTTGTCAAATTGTACCTATATCACAGTCTCTTTCAACTTGAACCTATCACTATATTCACACTATCATTGTCTTTGTATTATTACTATCATCACCCTATTCTGGTCACAATCACTATCACTATCATTTCAAGGATACAAAAATTTCCTTGAAATTAGATATAAGAACTATTCCAAGGATACAAAAATTTCCTTCCATTTTATTGGTTATATTCAACAATTTCCTTCTCATCACTTTTTGATTGAAAGGTTTGCCAGTATTATGAAATTTTTTTCGACAATGAATATTTGAAGTAAACTAAGTTTTACTTATTCTTAATGTTGGTGGATTAAAAAACAAGTATCTTTAAAGTATAGTAAGTTTTACTTATTCTTAATGTTGGTGAAAATTTAATATCACTACCTATATGTGGATATGTGTAGAAATTAACCTTCCGAAAGACTACCATAGGGCATGTTGTTAGAAGCCAGTGAATATGTTGTTGTTAGGACATGATGATGATGATGATGAGGAGGGTCATGATTATGAATATGATGATGATGATGATGATGCCGATGATGATGATGATGATGATGATGAAGAGGACGAAGATGACGACGACGACGACGATGATGATGATGATTATGAAGAGGATGATGATGATAATGATGAAGAGGATGATGATGATGAGGATGATGTTGAAGTTGATGATGATGATGATGATGATGATCACCGTTGTCATCACCATTACCATGATGATGATGATGATGAGGGTCATGACGATGATGAAGAGGATGATGATGATGGTGATGATGTTGATGATGATGAGGAGGAGGAGGAGGAGGAGGAGGACGGTCATGATGATGATGAGGAGGTTCATGATGATGAAGAATATGATGATGATGGTGACGACGATGATGACGATGATGGTGATGATGATGAATATGATGATGACCATCACCCTCATCATCATCATCATCATCACCATTACCATCATGATGATGATGAAGACGACGACGACGATGATGATGATGAGGGTCATGATAATGAAGACGACGATGTTGAAGACAACGACGAAAATGATGATGATGGTGATTATGGTGATAATTTCCATAATTATCATCATCATCATCACCATCATCATCATCATCACCATCATCATGGTGATGAAAAGGATGATGACAACGACGACGACGACGACGACGATGATGATGATGAGGGTCATGATAATGAAGACCACGATGTTGAAGACGACAATGACAATGATGATGACAATGACAACGATGATGATGATCATGATGATGAAGATGAAGATGATTATGTGAGACTGTAGGGATTAGCTGAGATTGTAGGGATTAGGGATCGTCGTCATCCTCATCAACATCATCATCAGCATCATTGTCATCATCAACAACATCATCAACGTCATCATCATCATAATCATCATTATCATCATCGTCATTGTCATCATCATAATTTCATATGATATCAACATGGCCATTGGCATCTTCATCATCATCATCGTCGTCGTCATCAACATCATCGTTTATGTTAACAATTTGGTATCATCGTCATCACCATCACCATCATCATCTTCATCTTCATCATTTCATTGTAGGGATTAGGTGAGATCACCATCATCATCATCATCATATTATAATAAAAAATACTATTCCTAAGTTAAAAATACATATAATAAAAAATACATATACCTAAGTTAAAAATACTATACCTAATAAAAAAATACTATTATGGCAATACATATAATAAAATATACTATAATAATATTTTATTATATGGAAACACATATAATATAGAATACTATATAATTAAAAATACATAGTCTTTATAACATTGTCACGACTCAGGTTTTGGATAGTTCTATGCAATTTGGACATTTTTATGAATTTTGGAGTAGCTCTGGTGTATCATTTCACGACGGCTCTGGTGTATCATTTTTACGCAATTTGGACTAGCTCCTGGTTTCAATTTGGAGCTCAAGGTTGACATTTGGAGCTCACGGTTTCGATTTGGAGATCATGGCTCAACGGGTAAGCATCCTCATTTTTTTGGGCATGCTGTGATAAGGGTTTTTGGGCATGTTGTGATTTTTTGGGAATGCAACTAGTTCAGGGTTTTAGATTGGATGGGAATGCAACCAGTTCAAGGTTTAATTTTTTTTGGGCATGCTGTGATGTTTGTTGTGTATTTATGGGAAAACATCTACAACCACATCAATTCCAATCTGAAATTTTAGATGCCCTAGGTTGCCAGATTGCATTAGGATAGTTGGACAATAGATGAGGTGTATTAATGATTTACCCAATTGGTAGAAATATCCATGCAATGGACCCTTACAAAGAAGCTAAGGATCCACCCACACAAAAACCAAAATAGATAGTCAAAGGCCACACCCACACTAGTGGACTTGACTTGGTGTAGACACAAACAATTGCACAACAACAACATAAGGAATCCCCACATAAGGATCAACAGTAGGAAAAGAAACAAAATATTACGGGGCAACAAAAGATGAAAAAATGGTTAATGCCCCCTTATATGGTAGCAATAACCTCATGACCAACAACCCTCCTACAACAGTCCCAATGACATCATTAAATCAAACAATTACTATGCAATTCATAGCAAGCTTGGTACAACATAGAGAATATGAATTTACACTCATTCAAGGGTGCTAATTTTTTTTAACATCATGTAGTACATAATTTCCAATGTGTAAGACATAATTGATATTGTGACCATGAACTTGAGCACTAACGTTGAACAAGATAACCTAAAAGTAAGCAGTAGACCCACCATTGTCACAATGATGCCGATGCCTCTCACCCTGATAAATCCAAAAGCATCCCTCAAGCATTGTAATCATTAGTCATTATTCAAGTGGCAAAGAACAAGTTGATGAGACAACATTTAAAGTCATGCAATGAAATAGGGCACATATTGATACAAGCAGAAAATGATATAATGTAGATAAAGGTTAAAAACAATCAACTCCAACTATAGTTAGATGAAACAATAATGGAAGCAGAAAACATGTAATGAGATAAATGCCAATCTCAAAGACCATGTTGAAATAATCAACGACTAAATCATCCAAATGTGGCAACTCCATTGATTTAAAAGGCAATTTTTTGGAGGTGGCCTATAAAATGGGTACCTTGTTTATACAAGAAGTGGAGGATCTTGAGTGCAGAAAAGGAAACCATTGTTGACATGAGGGAAAGCCAACTGTTAGGGTACACAGGGTACTCCCAAAGGACCAAACACCAAGAACAACTGCTTCACACAAACAGATCACAGATCAATACACCAATGTTTGTCACGTGGTTAAAACCCTCGAGAGGGAAACAGTCCATGGCCCCAGCCAAATAGCTACTTGGAGCAATTTATTATGAAAAAGAAAGAAAGTTACATGAGCTTCTCATAATCGATCAACTAGCCAAGGACCCTCTATGCTCTTTAAATAGAGATCATAGACCAATCGGGTGTTAAGCCATGGATCAATGGTAGGTATGATCTAAGAGAAGTTGAACCGTCGGATCACTCTATGTCTAGAACATATCATGACCATCGGATTAGAATATTTACGAATGAATACTAATGCATACTAAAGAAACACACTTTTACCTAATGGATATATTACACAAGTTGATCTTAACTAACTCCTAAGTGTCTAAATATCCTAACACCAACAAGTTTTGTTTGGTATTATTAGGTCCTTAATTTTTAATTTTTAAAATAACATTTGTTTGGATGGGTGAGATATGGAACACATTTGGTTAGAGAAGGAGAGGAGATAATAGGTAGTCCATCAAGCCAAATAGTGAAGAAAGACATTGGATATATAGGGTTTTGAATGGAACTCCCCACCCTTAAGAGAGGATATATTTTGTAAAGGTTTAGGCTTGAAAAAGCATTGTTGGTATTGTTATTAATGATGTTGTTATAGTTGATAGCTAGTAGAATATGGTTAAACAGTAGAAGGATGTTGCAGTTGCTTGGATTGTAAGGCTTTTGGGATAATAATGGATAGTCATTATTGTAATATGATCTGTAATAGACTTGTTATATTTATGTTTTGAGGATGTATTGGATTATGACGAATATTAATGGAATGAGACCCCCATTCCAAATATTTGGTTTGTTCCTTTTATATGAAAACGATGTGTTGTTTTTTAATTCCACAACTATGTTAATAAATGGATTCTTATTTAGTATAGTTGTGTCATATTCTGTAGTAGAAGGTACTAATAATTATAAGGGCTCATTTGTTCATGGTGCTATGGGAATGAGTTGCACTTGAATGAATGGGGACTTGCATAAGTAAATAAAGGAACCCTATATGGTGGAGCAAACATTGGTCATGATGTCCATGTTGCATTAGAGTCATATAGAATTTAGTGTCGTGTGATGCTTTGGGTTAGAACTTCCCCTCTCTAAGCATTGAATATGCCAATGCTTGGACTATAATAGACCACCTTTGTTGGACACTAACGCAAACCCATGTTTGAGCCGAATAGCTTTGTCATTCAACCTAATGATTTAGGGCATCATACTGACAGTAACGTTTTAGGGAATCATACTGACAGTAACATTTTAACATTTTAGGGCATGATTTAGGGCATCATAATGATAGTAACATTTTAGGGCATCAATGATTTAGGTCATTTTTTTGGTTGTTTAATTCCAAATGTATGCTACTACCAATTTGTTTAAACATAATGAAAACTATGCAAGCTCAAATTTTAACAACCCAAAGTATATATGTTATATAGTTAAGATGCCCGATGTGTTTTGATCTAAGTGGGGTTCATCCTTAGGAGCTCCAATTGTTAGAAAAAGAGATTTGTAAAAAACTTTAATGGGCCTTATGTAAGGTTCTTTGGAAATTTATGAATACCATGATCCAAAATCTGAAGGATGCTTATCATAAGTTTTTACTTGATGGGAATAAGGATAAGACTATAGAAGTCAATACCACCTGCAATATTTCAAGGAAGATTCACCTTTCATAAAACTAGGATCAAATGTCCTCATAAAGTAAGGAAAATGGTAAAAAACATGTTTGATAAGAAAACCGAAAGTCAGGTTATGTAGATTGAGAAAAATTTAATCTCTCTAGATCTTGTATATTTTCAAAGGATAGAGGACTTCTTAGCTCATGTCAAGGATGACCACAAATGACCACGGAATGGGTATTTTTCCATTCTTGAGAAATCATACTGAAATGTGTGCTCTCCCTAACATGTAGAATTACTAATTTGCTGAAACATGTAATCCCCCTATCATACTACTGAGATTTGTTTGGAGGTCTGTTTTTGAATACTTTGACTGTACCAAGCTTGGTTTCTTTTAAATAATGTTTGCTACAGAGCCAATTCAACTACAAAGTCTTATTGAAGACTTGAACAGGTCTCTCCAAAATAGACAAATACTTTGTTGCAAGTGTTGTCCCTAACTCTGTCAGCATTAATCATGTGAAGAGTATTATTTTTAAATATATTTGGATGAGTATGTATGCATAATATGGGCATTATAACTCTTACTGCGGACATATCTTCCTTGCATGCGGACATAATTTTGGTCCCTAAACTCCACCTCATTTATTGGATAAAGGCTTTGACTGTAGTAATTTTGAAATCACCATTAGGATCATAAATTAGGTGCACTGGTGAAAATAGTATTCATTGCACCATTAGGATCATAAATTGCTTCCAAATTCGCTTGTGTTGCTGCATTTTCCTTCATTAATTGATTTGTTGATGGATACTATGAATTAATCCCATGGTACTGTGGGAACATATAGTAAAATCCAAAATATTTCTTCATGTATTGCACCACATCAATAGCTTGTGTTGCTTCATGGGAAGCTACAAGAATATACAACATTAGTTCTTGTCAGCTCCGTGTTTTGGTACTAGGGATCCTATACTGACATTGCACTTGCATAATGTTGAAGAGGATATAAGATAATTGCAATATTAAGTGTGGAAATGTGTGTATCATGTTTACTCATGAAAGCAACACCATCAAAATTAGAGTTGCAAATTCTCACCTACCCCATGTGTCTTTTTCCAGTTTTACTGTCTATGTACTTCCCTTCTAATATCATGCTTATTTGCAAAAGTATCATAATGCATTTGATTAGATGTATATTTTTTCATTTTCAACATTTCCTCTTACTCATCAGTTGCTTATTGGATTTTATATATTTTTTTAAAGTACTGTACTTTCTCAGCAGAATCCTTTAAGTTTTCATCAATAGAATTCATACATGTAGAATTCAATATAAGTCACAACATCTTTTTGAAGCCTAATATACATAATTATGTGGACCTTTTCAGAGATAATTTTGCACAATTTTAAATGGATAACAATAGGTTAATGATAATTCTAGGTAGTGATAAAAATCATAAGACATAAGTAAAAATTCACCCTGAGCACTTTTAATCCTGGGAAATGATTAAGCATTTCAGGTGTGTCTAGACAGTCCATCCACCCTCTACCCTAAGTTGCTGCCTCAAATTAATTCTCAACAAACCACAAAAAAAGTAATTTTGGGTGAAATATTAGCATAAATAACATCAATCCTGGGTTTGTTGCAACTATGGAGAAGGCACCATAGGCATAAAAAAGGGACTATTGTGCACCTTTAGGAAAATTGGAGCTGCATATAATGATGAACCTGCATGTAAGGTGATGAGAAACAAATGGAGGCTACCCTAATCAATTCAGTCCTTCAACAATATACCTCAAATAGGTCATATCATTGATGTATCTCAAGATACTGTCAACAACAATAACATCCACCTTCAACCCTGTCACAAAGGATGGAAACCTTGTTTCAATAGTGAAAAAAAGGTAGGTTAGATTGATTCTTTTATTTTGAAAGAAGGTAGGTCAAATTGATGGTTGTACTCCTAATTTTTTTTGAATATGTTAATCCAACAAAATGACCATTTTGATTTTTCCACCACTTAATTTAGGGTTCTTCCCCTAGGCCTTTGAAATTTTTTTGATGCAATTTATGTAACTTCGATTCTTCAAATTCATGATATAGAAATCCTTGGGAATACACATTTTGTATGTACCTCAAATGATAGATGGATAGTGTGGCCTACCCCAATACTTAGCTATGTTGAGCATATTTATAGTAGAAAATGTGTTTTTCTCAAACAATGTGGCCCTTTTGAGATTTTTGAGGTCTTTCTTGTTACTCTTCCAAAAGTTGTAATAATAATACCATAACTCGTATGAATCCATATACTTGAAGGGTCATGCAAGATTAGCCTATTTTTATAGTATTTTAGGCTTCTAACTAGAAAGATGTCTTCCTTGTATTCTTAGGTGTCAACAATGTTGAAATATCCATAAACAAGCCAAGGAGTTTAAGGGAGTTCATCCACTATCCATCTCTGCAAAAGTGAAACTTTATCAATTTCAATGGTTGCATATATATTTTCTATCCCAACATGTTTCCATTTTAGAATCAACATGATACAAAATAGCCTTTATGTGTTGTTAGTTCCCCAATACACAACAACATCAACTAGATAAGATGACACAAGGTTCACTACTTCTTGTTGACCTTCATAGGTATAGGTGAATATGGTTGTGTTTTGTCAAATATAGTTCAACGAATTCTTCAATAGAAATCCTAATGATCTTCATTTCTTGTAATAAAAACCATCAAGAACTTGAAACATATTCCTAATAATAAGGTGCATAATGTTTCTTAGGGGCTAGTTTGCCATCTTGAAATTCCACAATGTTACCTTCATTGAGTGATAGTAGTGATAGAATCCATATTATATAAGACAACGCTATCATTCAACATGACTAGAATATCGAAAAACTTTGAGGTTGATGGCCCCGAATGAACATGTGCAAATTAATTGTGCATGGTCTAGAGATTCTTTGGTGTTGAAAGACACCTATGGGCCTATTCAAAGCCATTGCAACAAAAGATGACGACTTGTTGGCTTGAATCTTTTGGGTTGTTGTAGACTTGTAGTGTTATTGGTGTGAGACTTCTTATGAATCACTTAAATATATCCTCTCCAATGTGATTGTTTCCTTGGGAAATTGATTGACCATGAGGTGCTTAGTTCACTGGAAATTGGGTTAGGTAATACTTGGTCATTAATGGACAATCATGAATCTTATGGTTTCTGATTTGGGTCTTGAATCAAGTATTAGGTATTTTGATGTCCTCCATTTGTTATTTGAACATTTTATCTCAATTGTCACCGTGTCTGATTTTTGTTTGCCCCTCTTACATTTAACACGAGAAGATGACCTTTGTGGTTTAGACAATTGGTTAGCTTTAGAATTATTCCCTAGTGTGAGTGATCTTTGATGTTTCCTTTGCCTTTTTTCATCCCCTTGGTTTCCAAAATCAAACGGTTCTTCATATGTTTGTAGTAGATTTGTCTTGATTTGACTGAAGCTCCTAGTACATCTAATAGACTGTTTTGTTGGTAGAGACTGTTGAAGATTAAAAAGGTTTAATTTATCCCCCGACAATTATAGTGAACCTATATGTGGCGTTGAAGAATCTAACCTCAACCTCTTTGATGATGGAGTAGAGAAGGAAAAATTCGAGTTTCTCTTCTTGAAGCCTTCTGTATATGCTTAATAATATCAACACAAACCAATTGATTCCTCCCTCAAAGGGTCTATAAGACTACAATTTGTTTCAAACCTCAAGTTTGTGAAAAAGACAACAATATATTACACAAATGATAAGAGAATAATAAAATATCAACAAGCATTAGTGTCACTTGAAACATAGATCATAGAAACTAATGATAAAGAGGGTGATGGTGTTCTTGTTGACAACATTATGTTAATCTATGCCTCCTTGATGAGTGATCACAAAAGGATAATAACTTGGGTCAAAGTTGGAAGTGAACCAAACCATTTGCTAATTTTTCTCCAAGTGGAAAGAGAGGAATGGTCCAAAATCCATTCAAGTTTAATATGGTTGGTTGGAGAAAAATACTTTGTTAGATTGATCAAAGTAGAATGCAAGCCATTTAATGCCACCCTATTAGGAAATTGACAAGAGAATATCAAAGGATGAACAACATTAGCATCACTTGAAACAAATATCATAGAAATTAATGATAAATAGAAAAGGCAATAATCTCTTTAGGTAAGTGTTTTGAGCCTTGTCTCACTATATTTACAAGACAATTTTGAAGGATTAATCAAATCATTGGGGATGGAATGATACAGTTAATTTAAGATCCTTTTGATTTGTGAGGAATAGTATTTTTTGGTTCTTTCTACTATGGGATTTCCTTAGGGTTGCCTTAGGGTTGAAAATTAATATGTGAAAACAAGCATCATCATGACAAGATAAAAAGGAATAAATCAACAAAGATTACAGACTGATATATATGTATTTAAAACATTGTTCTCATTCCTAAATGTGCCAAGTAGCAGATCTGGAAATGTTATCTCTTAACCACCATGGATTAGATATATATATAATTTCTATAGGTTACTACTGGGAAATATGCCTCTAAGAATTCCTATAGCAACTGGTCTGATTTCTTCCATTATTTTGGTGGTACCTACTTGAAATCTCCCAACTCTGTTCAAGTTAGAGTTTCCTTAGGGTTGGAAATTAACATGTTAATGTTATACAATAACTTACTCTCCAATATTGTCTTAAATATGGGATGGAACATTATAAAATAATATTTCCAAATCAACACTACCTTCTAGGGTTCCATATTCATCTACAAGGCAGAACTTGTGACATGAAGATACATACTAGATCGGCATAAAACTGTGTTGTTGTTAGCAGTATGGGTGAAAAATAGAAGACTGCAAATCAAGGATAAGTTGGGGATAATCTTCATTATAAAAGGACCTTTGGGTAGGCAGAACAGGGCATCAATTCATCCTCCATTGGAGTCCTTCAACCATTAATCTCTCTCCCCTTCATTCGTAGGTATCAAAATATTTACTTTGGGAACAAAGTACTTATACAATCCGATCAAAGCCTTTAGCTGTGCAAGATAATGAAAGTAAGGATATTGTTTCATGTTTCACTTTTGTTGTCAAAAGGAAGAGTGAAAAGTTAGGAAGTACCAAAGCTATTCATTATGTGCACATAGACTTAATGTAGGGAGAGAAGTCATGTCTACTTTTTTGTTCTTGAATGGGAGCAATGGTGAAACCACAATAGTGGTTTATAGATGGATATTTAATAACCATGGGAATATTCATGAGTTAGTCATAAGACATTCCAGTGTAATGTTGTAGGATTGCCACTATGCTAATAAGGCATTGATTTGATAGTCACAATCCCATTACTATGATAAATTATGGGAGAGAGAAAAACATCCCTACACAAATATTAACCGATAAGTATGGTTTTGGTGTATCATTTGGAGAATAACATCCTCTAACAATAGTTGTTATTATGACTCTTAAAGGGTCCTACATGAGATTTGGGCACTTTTAGGCCCTTGAGCTTTCAATCTTAAGAAGGCATAAACAACAGGTATGTGCACCCTAGAAATGATGGAAAAGATCATAAAACATATTAGGTAAAATGGATAATCATCTACAACATCACAACAACATTCATGGGAAAACTAAAAACCACTTACAACCATCAAAAGTAAGGGTTACAACAACAATGAGTGTAGATTAAGGAGAGAGGAGTGGCCAAGAAAGTGAATAATCGAGCCAATGTAGAGTGGAGAAGTGACCTAGAACTTTGGAAGAAGAGATTAACCAAGATTCCTTGAAAAAGGAACTCATGTCAAAGATGCGTTTTGAGGGAAGTGACCAACATAAAAACTCTGTATCACTTCTATCCGAAGTAAATGTAGATGAATGTGAAGATATGTTCTTTCAAGGAGAGATTCAATTAAAGGAGAACCTCCAGGCCCTGAACAGAAAGGTTTTAGCATAAATTGCAGTGTTATATGTGTTGCATATGCATAACATTTCATCTCAAGCTTGACAACGTTGAAAGGCCAAATTCCAATGGGCACAACCATACATATGAATTTTGTGAATGGACAAAGGGCATTTGGAACTCCTATGAATTAATTTTGTGTAGCGTTTGTTGTTATGGATTACAGAGACCTATGCATTGGCTCCTTGAATGTAATGAGGACCAAGATCATTAGACATGGACTCATTAAATCTACAAATATTATTGTTGAAAGGGGGTCAGGCCTGTAATAAGAGCACTTGCAAAGCCAAATACAAAACCACCATAATCTCTCCAACATTCCACATATCATCATACTTGCTATATGTGATGTATGTTTCTAACATATTCCTAGAGACGTGAAAGCATTGGTGACCAAACATAGTGCCCATCCATGTATATTTCCAAATCCTTTAGGCCAGTAAAAATGATAGGTAAGGTTGAAAATGTTTATATTATATGACCCAAAGGAGTGTAGAGTAGGTTTTTAAATGTTTTGAAGGGTTTATTTCATGGTTCAGAATGATACGTGTTGAAAATGCCTAAGCACGACCTTACAAATGAATGAAGTATGAAGAAATCCGCTCAGGTTTATGTGGTGACAGAAATCAAAGGTTCAGATATGCAACTGGAAAAATAAACGGTTATAAAAAATCATCAGTTCAAATTAATTAGCTGAAGCATTTGATATGGAACAACTTGATATCTATATCATCTTAAAGGACTATGTGTTGAATTTTTATACTAGGGATTTATTGATATTATTCAGGATAATGATATCAACATTATGTCATGCTTATAAGTCTTTCCAAGTTTTTTTCTGGTATTTTGTTATGTTTTTGCCAATTTTTTTTTTACCATGGTGCAAGTAGAACCAAACAAGTATTTGTTAGACCTGTCTTCCTCTAGCAAGGGGAGTTTGGGAAAGATAGAGGAAAGTGAGACATCCAGTAGGTCTACAAGGGCTAGATCAACTAGATGTCAGAAGATCAGAAGAAAATTCAATAAACACATGAATTTTTTTCTCAAAGGAGAAGGGTCATGTTCCTATGATGATGAGACAGTGGGAGACATTGAGGTGCCCTTAAGGTACAAACACCTAGTGAAACCATGGGTGCCTATGGATCTTCTTCAAGTAAACATTGATTTTTGTGTGAATGAGAGGATATTTGCACCATCGTCATTGCATGGATTGGGGTTTTTTTGCATGGAGGGCATAAAGGTTGGATACGACAGATGTACATAATTGATGGAGTATGTTGGAACCTCTTACAAATACAGTGATTGGATGCGCCTAGTCCAATATACACGAAGTGTGCATAGATATGGGTTGTTAGTGAATTATACACAACTGAAAGACAAATCTCAAAATAAAGGAGCAACGTTGTACATGGAGGAAGGCCAAAAAAAAATAATAATATTGCGGGGTTTATAAATAGTACACAACTGGGGTCTACACTTAAGCAACCCAACTGCATATTCAACTCGTGTGAAGGAAACTGTGTCTTTGTATGTGCAATTAAATCAATAGTTGCTGAAGAAGAACTACTTATTAATTACAATTTGAATTGTGTAGATACAAACACAGTTAGTATGGTTGTGGTACATCCAACAATTTAACCAACCTTTTATTAATTATTTTAGCATCTATAGGATTTTTCGTTAGCATATAAATATAATTTTCTAATAAATTTCCTATGTTGATTTCGAAGGGAGGTGATGGGGGGCTCATCACCCCAGCAGAATATGAGAGGAGTACACGACCCGTGAGTAAACCTGTATACATCAAAATGTTATGTTTTGAAATTGTTTTAGTGAATATTCTGGTTTCGTTAGGTAAATTTTAGTATGTTTTTGATGCAGGGTTCTCTCAAGGGCACCTCCCTCTCCATATATGTTAGTAGACCTGAGTCAAGGCAGCAGGTATACATCGATATTGCCAATGTAATAAATTTAGGATGGACAAACATATCTGTTGTTATGTATTTTCATTAGTATATTCGGTTCGTTTATATAATATTATCTATTTTCCATGTAGAGTGTTGATCAGGGAATCCAATCGGCTATTGATCAGCGGACTGCAACATCGGGGCAAAAGGTAAACATGAATGTAAATCTCCATTTCAAATACTTTAAAATTGTAAACATGTATATCATGTAGCATAATGTTTATTTTGTTATATATTTTTTTGTTTTTATGTTCGCATTCATGATTATAATGTTGTCTACCTTTTTTGCAAGTTGACTGAGGAAAGTCCCCAACTGTTGATCAGACAAATGGAGCCTCGAGGAAACCTGTAAACCTAAATGTAATTCCACATTCTAAATACTTAAAAAATATACACATGTAAAACATGTAGCATAATGTTTATTTTTGTTCTGTATTTGTTAGCTTTTACATATTGTGTTCATTGTGGTTATGTTCTGTACTTTTTTTGCAGGCGACTGATTGGGGTAATTCCATGGCTATTGATCAGACCACACCCTCGTCTAGGCATCAGGTAATCCTAGATTTAATCCTATGAATCTATCATGAAATTTTTGTTAATATAATTTTTTGTGCACACTATTGCTTCAAATACTAAGCAATGTTTTATATATTTTTGCTGCATACATGGGATTCGTTTTATGAAACACCATCTCAACACTATTTACAGAATGAGGTCTCCCAGTTGATGAAATATAGTGAAATTAGAGGGTTTGCAGACCCGTTGAGGGTGATACAAAAGACCAGGGAAAAACAAAATGAGGAACTGGTTCTTCTGACATTGACAGTTCCACAAACAGAAGAGATCGAATCAAAGATTCAATTGTTGTTACACAGACGTAAAAAATTGGAAGTAAGTTCCTAAATAATAATGTAAATTCATTTAGAACCTTATAATATTTAATTTTATATGCTATTGAACTTATAATACAATGGTTTAAATTTATAGCATGTTATGGAGCTTTGTAGTGGTGGTCAAGGCAATGTTGGTCCCAGTGACCAAACTAATCCACGTACACCACATAATGCTCCCTTATTGTCTAGTGAAAAATCAGAAATACGCTCTGCGACACCCCCAAGGCCAGCAAAGGGTGCAGCCGATGTTTCCCCACCCACAATAGATGTTGTAGAAGAAGGGGTGGATGCAGGATTAGATAGAGAGGTGGATGCATTTCCTGGATCTTCTCGTGTCACTAGCACTGGTTCAATAGTGTGTACATTTTTTGTGAATGAAGAACTGGTTCCAATAAAGATATAGAAGGTTCCAGGTGATTATAGATTGTTCAATTTACTTTTTATAATTTGTGTCTAGTATACCAATAATATTTTTTAATGTTGACTAATGATGGCATTAATGTTTTGCATGAAATGATATATTTTATAAACATATGAATGATTTGTCCTTGGAGATCTTTAGGCCCACCATCCACACAATGTGGAACAAGAAGCCAAAATATTTAAAGGATGAGCTAACTAATCGCTTGGTTGGTCTATTCAGAAAAGATACCTTCGATACATCAAAGGTCCTATAGAAGGCTAGACAACATTTGAAGATTGTCCGAGACCAGTATAGGGTTCACCTAGAAAAGAAACCTAGGTATGAGTGCCCTACAATGATTCCATCTATGGAGTGGAAAGCTTTGGTGGAATATGGAAAAGAGAAGGGCCTGAGAAAATAAGGAAAGATACCACCAGCAACAGGGAGGTATGCAATACATTTGAAAATGTACTGGTAAGCCTTATTATTATTAGCTTTTATATAAAATTTGGTACATTGACTAATGTATTTCAACACTTGATTAGGCTCTCGGACACATATAAGGCCACCAAGGCAAGAATTGCAAAAATTGGCCAACACAAGCTTGGGCCTGGTGGTTACTCGAACTTGGTGGCCTGTAGAAGGAGCAAGTCGATAAGTCGACTTGAACAAGGACCGACTTAGTCGATCAGTCGACTAAGTCGATGGGCCGACTTAGTCGATTAGCCGACTAAGTCGGTCGATCGACTAAACTAAAGAGATTAAGTTGGCCATCTAAAGTCGTATCGGTTCACCAAACTGACAGGTAGTTATTTTGTAACCATCTGTAAATTGTATATATTAGGCTGTTGAGCCAAATGAGAACTCAGTTCAGTTCTCTACATTGTATGAACTCATAGTAATAATATAATCTGTTTAATCCTATCTTTTCTTGTCTCTTGTCTCTGTTCTATATTTATGTATGTTTTAGTATGTATTATTGGTAACCTTATGTGATCTGTGGGATTACAACATTGGTTCCGTTGCCGGTAGTACATGACTGAAATATATGCTCACATATGATACCAGAGCAAGAGATTAAGGACTGGTGGGAATGTAAAATTGCAAACTACTTGTAGAATTATGCACGAAGGAATAGATTAACAGTCACTAAGACAAAAGAAAGATTTTTTATAGAAACGCATGAAAAGTTTGTCAAATCAGTGCCCCAACTTTTGAAGCAACTCCTGGATGAGAAAGCTGGATGCAACTAAAGAACAACAGTTGTTGGAGAAACTGATCCGAGGAGGCAGAACAAATTTGTCGGAGTGGTTTGAGAAAATCACCGACGACTTCTGTGAGGAGCAAGTAGTCAAAGACAGAACTTTGGTGTAAACCGTCAAAGAGAAATTTTACACAGAGTTCACCGAACAATTTTTGTGTTCCCTACCAACCTTGTTGTTCAAATTCTTGATCGAGAAAGGAGTAGGACACATTGTTGAACCTTGACCACCACTGTATGAACAACCATCAAACACTAACTGGGAGGAGAAGTAGAGGAAGTGGGAGAAATTAATTGCAAAAAGGGAGTGGGAATACTTCCTAAGCAAATAAATTGAACTATCCAGGCTTTCTAAAAGCGTCGGGTAGGCTATGGGGGGGTAGCTGGTGATGTGTCGAAGATAGAGCATAGTGGATCCTAGTCGACTAGAACCAGATAACAGTCACCAGTAATGAGAAGTCGGCAAAAGAGGACCTCAATCGGACATTCAGAAATTAGAAAGGGACGAAAGACACCAGAGAAGGGAAACACAATGAGAAAGGGCCTTAGAGCTGCATAGAGGACAAAACCCTAGGGAGAATGACAAGGAAGAAAATCTGCCAGAGTCGGGTCATGACCGACAGGAAGAAGGCATCGAGCAAGAAGCATCCCCTAAGGAGGAAGAATTGTGGATAGAGCAGCCAGAAGCTCTCCAACTAAGAGCTCCCGATGAAGGAACAACCCTTTCCCCATTGAATTCGTGTACTAGAATACAGACTATTGTTGAAGACGACCTCTGACTACGAGCTGGTGACTTCACTATATGGAGCCAACTAGGTAATGAACCAGACCCTGGACGACACCTTATTATACGTTGACCAGTGGAAGGGAACTGGGTGACGTTCCAAGCGGTAGGATCCCTCCAAAGTATCCACTTGCTCTTACCAACACATGAAGGAGCACCCCCCTCACCAAATACAGATTTAGAAGAAATCGAACAATCAAACTTGCGAACAAATAATTGCAGTGGACCATCGATAGCAGAAGTTGACATCAACCGGCTGCAAGTTGATGAAGACTCGACAACCAACAAAAATGGAAGTTCCGTCGATCAGAATTCCACAGGCATGAATACACCAATAACCCCACCATGCTCATTAACACCCCCACCTCCACCACTGCCACCCTCTGAGAGAAGTGACAATGATTCAGAAATGGGTCACATATCTGCTCACATTCCTCTTTATGAGGGAGATGAAGACCCCAGATGACATTGGTTCATCTGCGAGTTGACCTGGGAAGCCAACCAGGTTATAGATGAAGATCGACAAATGGCATAGTTCGCAGGAGCCTGAAGGAAAAGGGCATTGACATGGTACATGAACTTTTCGAAAAGACAACCCAGAGCGACAAAAATTGAGATTAAGGCGCAATTTTTGTCATTCTTTAAAACTCTAGACACTAAGCACCTGGTCGCAAAGAAGCTTAAAACCACATCACAAAAGCCAGGGGAGACCGTTCGCGACTACGATAAACGTTGGAAAGACCTACTAAGCTATCTGGATTATGTTATTGATGAATAGTTACTAATCCAATGGTTTCTTGCAGGACTATAGCAGAAAGTACGACGACACATTAGCCTAGAGACGTTCAAAACATATGAGGATGAGCTAACGAAATCTCTTCAGGTTGAGATGGATGAGGATATACCCGCATACCCCATGAAACAACAGCTTGAGAATGTACAGAAGTCTCTGAAGGAGCTCAGCCTCAAGAATCAAGAGATCTGGTGCACCAAATGCTCAACTAACGACCATTCGAAAGATAACTGTCGACAAGAGTATAGCCGACAAGAAGTCCGCTTTGTACAGACCAAATCCTTTTGCAACATTTTCTAGGAACACAAAGATCACTCTACAGCCGACTGCCCGTTTAACATGAAGAATGACAAGGATTCCTGGTGCGCCATCTGTGAAACCAAAAGTCATAACACTATCGACTGTCAGTTAAACCTAAAGAACCAATAGAACTATCACGCGGTATACCAAACGAATGCAGTAGCACAACATAACCAACAAAACAATCTAGAAAATGATCAAAACAGACAAAGATACGATGGCCGATGATATGAGCGCCAGTACAACAATCGACGCCAAGGATATGGAGGAAGAGGGCGATTCCCTGGGAATCGCGACACACGACTGCATCGACCTACCCAATGCTTCACATGTTACAAAGAAGGTCACCGGTATGCAGACTATCCATACAAGGACATGACTGATCTCAAATTCTGTACCCACTGTGGAGTAGGCGATCACTCGTTAGAGGATTTCCCTACTATGTTAGAAAAAAATAATACCAAGAAAAATGTTAATGTCTTGTCTTGTGTGCAAAATAATGATGTAATAACCACTTGTTGGGGCCTGGAAATTCGCAGGCGACAACAGTAAGGGATTCTCCCCAATCAACGTTCCCAACTAGCCCGTTGACTATTTCCTCCACTGTTGATTTTCCCATTTACCAGGTTTCTATCCCCAACCTCTGCCCACGCCGTCCCGCGCAGTCCGTCGTTTTTTTTTTGGCTGTTTGAAACCCTAGGGTTGTGCCGCTATATTGTTTACGATTTGGAGGTAGCATGGATGTTGGCACTGGTGGAAGCGCCGTGTGCAAAAAATTGTTGTTGATGCCTGCAGTATCTAGCCACACCGATGTAACTACTTTTCCGTGAGCCGCATAGGCTATTGCAGTCTTTATCCTTGATAAAGCCATGTCGTCGAAATATTTGAATTGTGGACAGTTACATTTGCACCTTGCGTTTAAGATTCATACTTGTACTTTATGAGTTATTTTCATGAGAGAAGTGGCGTACTGTGAAATAATGTAGATTTAATGATAGCCCAATAATGATTGATCAATTTTTAGTATCATACAGCAGAAGGACATTGCTCATTATACTGCCCAGGACTGAGTCTATTAATGCTAGTAGTTCTGATAATCAGGGCATGCTTTGGCTGTGCATACATGCATTGGTTTCTAGGCCTTCCTTCACTTTAAATGGCACTCTGCATATGATTTTGCTTCAATGTATTGCTATCTTGGGAAAATGGCATGTCACATAATGGTGTAGATTTAATTCTGTCTCAAACATAGTTGATAAGCTTGATATTATGCAACAGTGGTAGATTGTTCAGAACTATGTATGCTTCACATAAATCAAGTCATGAAATATTGCACCCTAGTCTCAAGGCCTTATAGAGCTGTGCAATGCATGTGTTTGTTGCATAGATTATTATCATACTAGACATAGGATAATAGCACATTGCACAATATTGCATGCTAGTTCAATTCTTCAGCCTGAAGGGCTTATGTCTTAATTTCATTACAGTCATAATACACTTGAGAATGAATAAACTGCTGCACAATGTTCACAAATTCGAATTGCTTAATGTCATAATGGTATACATGGCAGGAAGAACTTACCATGTCCAAAAGGCAGAAAAAGAAGGCCCCTATAGTCGAAGAACAATCAGCAATAGAGGTCGTCACACAGACAGAATATATATATGAGGACACCCAATGTGTCTCGGGTGTTGAGCCTGAGTATAAATGGGATGAGGTATACAGATTGATTTCCCGCAGGGAAGTCCCGGACATGGGTCTCGAAGAGGAGCCCATTTATGCCAACATAGAGAAATCTGCCATCATGAAGGTGGCTACCAGACCAGAGCTATTCCCATGCTCTGATGTTATGAGATGGATTCCCCACACAAATAGCAACACAATGCTTATAGGAAATGTCAAAGGTCAGGGCTATGCTGCATTTAACCCAGGATATGTGGCGCTGGCTTACCACCTGCCAGAGCCTCAAATCTTCCTGTCAAATGATTGGTTGGATAACCTCAGGATGGATTTGGTGGAAACCCTGAAGAGAATGCTCTTGCTGGAAAGCTCTATCGACACAGAGCAACTGAGGATTATGATATAGCGAGCTTAAGAGCTCCTTATAGATTTGTAGCTCTGATGCTAAACAGGATCTTTGGTAGAGCCAGTGGCAGACTCTTCAATTTTGAATGGGTCCCCATTATGTTCCATGTGGTGACCCAAGGAACAATCTTCAACTGGGCCAGCCTCGTATCAAGTAGTCTCTCTTCTTGCGTACGTAGCTGCAGCCTTGGGAGGAGGAGAAGCCCGGAAGAAATCTGAATTCTATATGAGTTCCATTTTGATAGACTGCATACTATGCAACCAAGCTTTCCCCAGCCTCAAGTGTGCCTGGGATAGGGAAAGAATACCTATATATGCAGCTTACAAACCACTGTGGGCTCATGAGTACCACAATTATTACAGAGAAGCATGTGAGCATTTCATTATGCCACTATACAAGCTTATCTTCCAGAAGGAATGTGACTGCATGTCGGAAGATGCTATGCAGGTAATAGAGGAGTATGGAGATTATTTCTTGACAGACAATGGTATGTATCTTAGAATGTATGGAGGCTCAAAGACACCTTATCTACTGCCAAAGTATGCAACGAATTATATAATCCATAAAGAGGCGGTCAGACAAGTGTTCATTGACGGAGTTGGTCATTTCCTATTCCAGCATAAGAAGGCTACATATCTCCCTTTACCTTTCAAGTTAGGTAGCTGCAGATTCGCCAATGTGAAATAAGCTGCCAAATTCATAGAAGATCTAGGGAAGTTCCATTTTGGGGAGATGCCTTTTCGGCGCAATGACACTCTTGGTAAAGTGGCTGAGCATTGCAAGAAGCATAAGGTGTTCTTTGAATATTCCCATCACTATGATAAGGATGAATCTGTTTTTCGGAGAGCTCCAAACATGATGGCACACAGCAGAAGATTCAAACCAAAGAAACCCACCAAAGGTGGAAAAGGGGTAGAGCAGGCCAAAGCTGAACAAGCCAGAGTTGAAGAAGCAGCCAAAAGGATAAGGGAGGAAGCTCAGAGGCTGGAAAATGAGGCTGCAGAGTGGCTGCAGAAGGGAGAAGAAGAGAAAAGGAAAGCTGCCCAGGAAGTAGCTGAACTAGCAAAAGAAGCAGCCAGAGAAATAGAAGAGGTAGCCAGGAAAGCAGCCGAAGAAGCACAGAGAAAACTAAATGAAGAGCTCTAAGGGCAGGAGGCTGAAAAGATAAAGTTAACACAACAGTCAACCTCTGAAACACCAACAGGGTAGAGTCAGGAAGAGGAAAACCCTGAGGTGCAAATCCTTCAAGTACCTATTTCTAGCACTCTTGTAACCCCTATGGTCCAAATAGTGCCTTTCGTCCAGAAGAAAGGGGAAGAAGTCCCTGATTTTAGTATTGTATATTATGACAAGACCACTAAAAGAATAATGAGGAGGACGGAAAAGAAGGTGGAGGTGAAAGATCTATCAGGGAAAATGGTCACAGATACAGCAGTCATGCTAGGGACAGACAAAGACCCTATGTTCACGATAAGAGCCGTGGCTGCACTAATTGATGCCTCCGCTGATAACATAAAGAAGGTGATGTTTGAATTAGAGTCAGCTAAAAATACCACTGCTCAGCTAAAAGACACACTGAGACAAGAAAGAGGAGAGGGTAGTAGACTTAAGAGGAAGTATGAACACGTGCTAAGGGAAATGGAATCCATGAAGGGTGAAATCCATGTCCTTCAGGTGGATATCCAAGCCAAGGGAACAACACAAGAGGCTCTAGGAAAGGCGCAACAGGAAGTTCAATATCTGAAGAATGAGAAGGAACAATTGAGGGCGAAGGTAGAGGACCTAGAGGCACAGCAGACTATCATCTATGAGTCCAATACTGAATACACCAAAGAACTGAAAGAGCAGCTGGCTTCTCTGACTGCTGAACTAGGGACAGCAAAGGAACAGCAAGTCAATCTGCAGCCATTTAAAGAATATATCCTAGCACAAAATGCTAAAATGATGCAGCTGCAGACTGCTCTGGAAGAGGAAAGATGCAAAGTTCTTCAGATGGACAACAGGTTAGAGGAGATCATAGAAACTTCCTCCTATTTCGTAGACAGGTCCCAAGATGTTCTTGAGGTCTTGAACACCAGAATGGCAAGACCAGAAGATGATGCCAAGATTCCAGGAGAACTACCAGCCAAAGATTCTCAAACCCTCAGGAGAGATCACAGCCTAGTAGAGTTTGCCATCAGTACTGTGGAAGACTTTAAGAAAGCTGTAAAAAATACACAAGGAGCATGCTCAGAGTATTTTAGAAGGCTCCTGAACACGTACAACCGATTTCAAACAGAGGCTGAGCACAGGCTGGAGGGGTTCCCGGATCATGAAGCCTTTCTGGAAATATTGCAACAAAGATATCAAGAGACGGAGGCCAGAACGCAGCAGGTGAAAGCCAATGATGACCAAGTGCTGAAGAATGAAATAAGCCACACAGCCATTAGCCTGCAGTTTTTAGAAGATCAGCTACGGCTGAGCCCAGCAAGAATCGAGGCCATCAGGAACCAAGTCGAGAAGTTTGACATAAATGTTCAGTTCCTGGAGCCATGCGCTTTTGAAGGCCTTGCTACTGAAGCAGCAGCATGGAAGAAGTTCCTAGAAAGTCAAGTGGGACCCTCCTCATAGAGGACCGGTCAATTTTGTAATTGATTTAATAATTTGTAAAAGCCATTTTGGAAAAATGAAGCGTTGGGAAGCCCAAAGGCCACTTTGGGCAGCCCAACCAATTTTTACCTTTTTTGTATAAAAGTAGGAAAGGTAGAGAGGAAAAGGGCTTTTTTCCCCAGTAAGACTGGAAGGTTGTTGTAAGAAGAACTATTTCCTTTTGCAATAAAATTTATAGTTTGCCTGTTGAAAGAAGATCGGTGGGATTTCAAATGTTTTGCCATGGATAGTCGAAAGATGAACTACTTTGTTTTTCAGCATTGTATCCGTGAATCGTGAGATTGTTCTAACTCATGACCTATGTCTTGTTTAAATGATTTCTGATTTATTTTATGGAATAACCACCATGAGTAATGCATGCTTGTTACGAAACAATTGGTTAGCTAGTTGTGGAAATATCTTTCATTGCTCATGCCTATAAAAGTAAATTCAGCTATATGTAATTGCTTTTATCATGTGTGCACACCCGCATTGCTCATATTTATTAAATATAATTTGGCTCCTCGGGGATAGGTAGATAGAGATAAATAGATAGACAGATAGCTAGGTCAGTACATAAATGCATGTGTGATTCTGGTGCTGGTGAGCCTAAGACGATAGGTAAGAACCTGGGCATCACATTGTGACTGCTCCCCGTATCCTTCACCACCCTGCATAATTAGTTAGATACTTGCATTTCATATTTAAGACAAAATACAAATTCCGGTGGACCGGGCCGCAACCGGTAAACCCTTGTTGTTACTTTGACCTACGGTAGCCGGACCGTAAAACCGGACGGATTCCCTATACCAAACAGTCAATGGGCTAGTTGGGAACGTTGATTGGGGAGAATCCCTTACTGTTGTCTCCTACGAATTTCCTGGCCCCAACAGTTTTTGGCACTAGAAGGAGGGCCGCCAGTAAAGGATGGTCGTGGAACGTAGTTTCCTGAGACTATCCTACCAGCAGATGTTTGAAGCTTTCAACCTAACCCAAGTGTTCATAGTTTTCGGTACTATCCTTGAAGGACTGTTTTTCCTAGCATCACATTCGTTTACCTTTGCTTATGGCTGGTAACCAACCCAATCCTGTGCCGGCCTGGAGAGCTAGGTCACCTCTGAACCTAACTCCTCCTTTGTACAACCTTCCTCAAGCCTTTGACAAGCTCTTGCCCAAGTTTGACCCTGTGGAAAATATCGCTGTAGATGATCACCTTCAAAGCTTCTACCTAGCATTAGAAGGGCTAAGAGCTGGGGAGTATGAAGATGTGGTTTGTAGACTTTTTCCACATACTCTGAAAGGAGCAGCAGCATCTTGGTACTTTGGTCTACCTGCAAATTCCATTCCGGATTGGGACACCTTTGAGAGGGTTTTCAGAAGTAGATACACAACTGAGAAGACACATGCCTCATTGATGAAAGGGCTTGGTTTGTTAAGAAAAGAGAGGAATGAAAAGGTACATAGTTTCACTCAGAAATTTTCACTGTACTTAAATTTTTTTTCTGCTGTGGACAGACCTTCAGATAAAGTCTTGATTGAGTATTATACCTCAGCCTTAGGACCTGAGCTAGCCATGTTTTCCAAGATGAAATTCAAGCCTACACTGGTAGAGACTTATCAAGAGGATGAGAGGGTAGAGGCTGAAAGTGAGAGTGTAGAAGACTATCCTGACTCACTTGAAGAGAAGACCACTGTAAGAAGAAGATCACTGCTATTTAAATCTAGAGAAGATCAACCACATGATTATCATGAGATGATGAAAGTGCTTCACAAAATGTCCAACCGAATTGTAGATCTGGAAAAAGAGAGGGACATTCAGAAAACCAATAAGCTACACTATCCAAAAAAGGAAGATAACAACCAATGGCAAGTCCCACCTCCTAATTTGGCATCAATAAACATAACAGAAATAGGAGGGGATAATTTCTGTACTTTTCATCAACAACCTCATTCTGAGAAGAAGTGTCCTCAATGGTTACATTCAATGACATTGGTAATAAACAAGTTGTTAGATCCTAAATTGATTAGGGATAGTGGTGAGGAAGAAAAGGAGAAACAGATCATAAGCAAACCAGGGGATGATACTATGTTCTCATGGAATGGTATTTCACTGTTTAACATTAGAGATGACACTCCTAAATCTAAATGCACACCCATAACTAGAAAGGACAAAGTTGTCACAAGCCAAGACAATACAATGATTTCTAAGGACAATAGTTTGCAGGAGAATGTTAAGAAGCTGGACGAGGGCAAAGCGCATCAGAACAATACCCTCAACCCGAGGACAGAACCAACCACTGAGACTGTCGATCCTGTAGAAGAAAAGATAGGGGTCAGTGGAAAAAACTCTGATGAAACTCAAGAGCTAGCAAAGGACATACCTATTCAAAATCAACTAGGAAAAGAAGACCAAGAACCAGGTTGGAAAGAAAACCTTGACACCCCTCCTTTTCTTTTAACTCTAGAGATGCTGAATTACAATGTGCATAATTGCTTAGTAGACTCTGGAGCAGCAGTAAATGTGATGCCCCTTGAGATTTGTAAAAGGATTAATGGACAGCTAGAGTCCACACCTCTTGAAGTAACGCAATTAGATCGCACAGGAGTCAAGGTGGTGGGTGAAATGAAGAATGTCCTCATTCGTTTGGATGCAAACAACAAAATATGTCAATTTATTGACATTATGGTAGCTGATATACCAAGGGGATATGGGCTCATTCTCAACCGAGATTGGGCTGGCAGGCTGAAAGGATATTTGGCTTCAGATTGGTCTCATCTGTGGTTTCCTCTCAAGGGTTCCCCAAGTCATATAAAAATTCTGAGAGAACCATATATGAAGTATACTGTCACTAAGTTAGGAGAAGGAAATGAGTCTGCTGGTTCTATCCTGGGAAACTATCTCACTGAGCTTAAGCTAGAGCATCATACCTCAAAAAGGGCCAGTCCTATGACAAGCACTCAGCCTGAGCTCCTCCAACTCCCTCAGGCTGAAAGAAGTGACTGCAGGATCTTAGATATGGGTTCCATTTCAATAACAGCACAGTTGGACCATGGTTAGGTAATCCATGTCTAAATCTAGCTCATTCCTCAGTTCTTTTAATTTTATAATTTTTTAGGAATGGGCAAGTTTTGTTTTCTTTTGTGCATAAATAAATTGTTTTGTTGCTTATGTTGTTTTCTTATTTTAGTACTTTGAGGTTTCTTTCTTTTAATTACTTGCTTTGTTGCTGTTTTCTTTATAGTATTTTGCTAGTTTTCCTTTTGATTTTGAATAAAGAGGCAAACTTTTGGTTGCAATGGAAACATCAGGGTTCTTTATTAACTAAAATATTGACTGAAAGACTGTGCTTAAAAATATAGAATGTCTTCTGGTAACCGTATTCCTAACTGGCAGAGCATTCATTTGAATTCTTACTTAATCCCTGTAAATAACTCATAAGTGGAAAGGGTCTGAAGTACTATTTCGAGGCTCCATCTATTTCACATCTTAAATACCCAAGGGAGTGGCAGCAAAAGACCCATGGAAAGGAAGCAGAGTGGAACAGTTTATCATATATAAATGATCCCATGCCATAAAGTACAAGAAAAGGCTGAAAGATATTAAGAGTCAAAGCTCCTAAAAGAAGCAAGACATCTCAAAGCGAAACTCGAAAGATTATTAATCTCAAAGCATTAAGTACCAAATGGCCACAAGATCCTCTCTGTCCGTGAATTGAAGTATGAAATATATCATTCACACAAAAGGACACTATGGGATAGAGGATCTTGAATTAAAATTCAGTAAGAAAGGCCTACAGGAAGACTCATATCAAAAGAAATAAAGTTCTAGAAGGCACAAAAGTGCAAATTGGCATGGGAATGAGGAGCAAAAGGATAATACTGTTGCCCTCTGTCATAGTCCTGTGGTGTCTAAGCTGTAGCTGCCCAAGGGTAGGGAAAATAAACCTCATCCATTTGGCCTCAAAAGAGTTATTCAGACTTGAAATACTGTTGATGTTACCTTCTCCCGAAAAAATGGGCTTCTTCTAAGTAATTTAATGCATAAGTTGCCTTGCTTAGGAATACAGACATCTAGAAGATTTCAATTTTATTCAGACAGTCTTAAGTTGGGAGAGAGAGTTAATTCAGAGATCTGGGGTTCACCAGGTAGTCGCCAATTGTTGCACCTGCAACAATTTCCCAAAATTCTAAAATTTTTTAGGACCCTCCTTTACTTTGAATAAGTTGGTTTTCTTCCTGTTTCAGTCTGGTGACTTTTGGTCTATGGATTTTTGGAATGTTTTACAGCACTTTGAATTGGTATTAATCGATCTGTTTTGCTCCTTTAATGCTTTAAAATGATCCCTTCCATTATCAAGCTCATCGTTGCTTTTTGCATATTTGTGAAGTCGTTTTACATCGGGAGTTGAGTCATTTGTTCTTCCCACTGTTGCGGAGGATTCCTGCTTTGTATTTCACCGTTGCGGGTGGTTGACAATTCTTCGCTGTTGCAGGTGGACTTTTGTTCTGAGTCAGGAGGGGATGAGTATCTCCTTGGCCGACGTTGCGGACGGGCTATTGTTTTGGTCTCCGCCGTTGCGGGCCATTTGGGGTTCTGAGGTTCCGTTTTCTTGCCGATCCGTGTGTATCGGAGCTTTTTAGCTTCTTTTCCCTCCGCCGTTGCGGGCCATTTGGGGTTCTGAGGTTCTTTTTTCTCGCCGATCCATGTGTATTGGAGCTTTTTAGCTTCTTTTCCCTCCGTCGTTGCGGGCGTGTCCGAGTTTCGATCTTCCGATGCAGATTCTCTGGGTGGCCGATGTGGGTTACGAACGTTGCATGCCCGTCTTTGCGAAGGAGTCCGGGCTCTTGGCTTCCGATATAGGTCCCGCTGATGCCCGATATTTTGTTTACATGCTCTATTCGCCATTGCGGGTGAATTGATGCCGGGGACTGTCCGCCGTTGCAGAGGGTCCAGGGTTCTAGCCATCCGACTCCAGTTTGGTTTTGCGGTCGACTTAGAGCTCTCGCACGTGCGGCTCTTTTATATATGCGGGGGCAGGGGTTTTGGATTTTTTATTGTTGTTTTGCGCCCAAGCTGTTGTTATCCTCGCCACGCTGTCGACCCTACGAATCTTGTGGAGCTCCATGCTTGTACCCGTGTCCAGGTGTTGGTTGGAAGCTCAACCATTGTCACCTCATCAGTTGCGCATCACTGCCAGGTAGGATCTTTACCGCCCTGCATCGTGCTTTTCAAGGTTTTGATTGGGTGATTTTTTGTTGCGGTTGGGGTATTGCTAGGATTATGTCCCCGTAGTCCCTTTTTCGCTCGCACACGGAGTTTTCACCCGCGGCTAGGGTTGCCATAGTTGTTTCCCCTTGTGTGGTGCGCCTACATTTTGAAAATTGCCAGTTGGGATAGCAGTTTGCGGTTAGAGGGGGGGAAGTAATTTTTCTTTATAGAGCCCGCATAGTATCTTTTGACCTCGGCTGTTTTGGTTCGCCCCGCGCACAGTGGATGAAGGCGCGGTGCAGGCAGCCGTTATGCTGCCTGCACCTGGTTTTTCCTTTGTAATAATGAGGCCCATGGAGAGGTTTCACGGTGGTTTTCTTGTGATCGAATGTTTCCTCCACTATTGATTTTCCCATTTACCAGGTTTCGAACCCCAACCTCTGCCCATGCCGTCCCGCGCAGTTCGTCGTTTTTCTTTTGGCTGTTTGAAACCCTACGGCTGTGCCGCTATATTGTTTATGATTTGGAGGTAGCATGGATGTTGGCACTAGTGGGAGTGCCGTGTGCAAAAAATTGTTGTTGATGCCCGCAGTATCTAGCCGCACCGATGTAACTACTTTTCCGCGAGCCGCATAGGCTATTGCAGTCTTTATCCTTGATAAAGCCATGTCATCGAAATATTTGAATTGTGGACAGTTACATTTGCACCTTGTGTTTAAGATTCATACTTGTGCTTTATGAGTTATTTTCATGAGAGAAGTGGCGTACTGTGAAATAATGTAGATTTAATGACAGCCCAATGATGATTGATCAAGTTTTAGTATCATACAGCAGAAGGACATTGCTCATTATATTGCCCAGGACTGAGTCTCCTAATGCTAGTAGTTCTGATAATCAGGGCATGCTTTGGCTGTGCATACATGCATTGGTTTCTAGGCCTGCCTTCACTTTAAATGGCACTCTGCATATGATTTTGCTTCAATGTATTGCTATCTTGGGAGAATGGCATGTCACATAATGGTGTAGATTTAATGCTGTCTCAAACATAGTTGATAAGCTTGATATTATGCAACAGTGGTAGATTCTTCAGAACTGTGTATGCTTCACATAAATCAAGTCATGAAATATTGCACCCTAGTCTCAAGGCCTTATAGAGTTGTGCAATGCATGCATTTGTTGCATAGATTATTATCATACTAGACATAGGATAATAGCACATTGCACAATATTGCATGCTAGTTCAATTCTTCAACCTGAAGGGCTTATGTCTTAATTTCATTACAGTCATAATACACTTGAGAATGAATAAACTGCTGCACCATGTTTGCAAATTCGAATTGCTTAATGTCATAATGTTATACATGGCAGGAAGAACTTACCATGTCCAAAAGGCAGAAAAAGAAGGCCCCTATGGTTGAATAACAATCAGCAATAGAGGTCGTCACACAGACAGAATATATATATGAGGACACCCAATGTGTCTTGGGTGTTGAGCCTGAGTATAAATGGGATGAGGTATACAGATTGATTTCCCGCAGGGAAGTCCCGGACATGGGTCTCGAAGAGGAGCCCATTTATGCCAACATAGAGAAATCCACCATCATGAAGGTGGCTACCAGACCAGAGCTGTTCCCATGCTCTGATGTTATGAGATGGATTCTGCCCCACACAAACAGCAACACAATGCTTATAGGAAATGTCGAAGGTCAGGGCTATGCTGCATTTAACCCAGGATATGTGGCGCTGGCTTACCACCTGCCAGAGCCTCAAATCTTCCTATCAAATGATTGGTTGGATAACCTCAGGATGGATTTGGTGGAAACCCTGAAGAGAATGCTCTTGCCAAGAAAGCTCTATCGACACAAAGCAACCGAGGATTATGATACAACGAGCTTAAGAGCTCCTTATATATTTGTAGCTCTGATGCTAAACAGGATCTTTGGTAGAGCCAGTGGCAGACTCTTCAAATTTGAATGGGTCCCCATTATGTTCCATGTGGCGACCCAAGGAACAATCTTCAACTTGTCCAGCCTCGTGTCAAGTAGTCTCTCTTCTTGTGTAGCTGCAGCCTTGGGAGGAGGAGAAGCCCGGAAGAAATCTGAATTCTATATGAATTCCATTTTGATAGACTGCATATTATGCAACCAACCTTTCCCCATCCTCAAGTGTGCCTAGCATAGGGAAAGAATGCCTATATATGCAGCTTAGAAACCACTGTGGGCTCATGAGTACCACAGTTATTACAGAGAAGTATGTGAGCATTTCATTATGCCACTATACAAGCTTATCTTCCGGAAGGAATGTGACTGCATGTCGGAAGATGCTATGCAGGTAATAGAGGAGTATGGAGATTATTTCTTGACAGACAATGGTATGTATCTTAGAATGTATGGAGGCTCAAAGACACCTTATCTACTGCCAAAGTATGCAACGGATTATATAATCCATAAAGATGCGGTCAGACAAGTGTTCATTGATGGAGTTGGTCATTTCCTGTTCCAGCATAAGAAGGCGGCATATCCCCCTTTACCTTTCAAGTTAGGTAGCTGCAGATTCGCCAATGTGAAACAAGCTGCTGAATTCATAGAAGATCTAGGGAAGTTCCATTTTGGGGAGATGCCTTTCCGACGCAATGACACTCTTGGTAAAGTGGCTGAGCATTGCAAGAAGCATAAAGTGTTCTTTGAATATTCCCATCACTATGATAAGGATGAATCTATTTTTCGGAGAGCTCCAAACATGACGGCACTCAGCAGAAGATTCAAACCAAAGAACCCCACCAAAGGTGGAAAAGGGGCAGAGCAGGCCAAAGTTGAACAAGCCAGAGTTGAAGAAGTAGCCAAAAGGATAAGGGAGGAAGCTCAGAGGCTGGAAAATGAGGCTGTAGAGTGGCCGCAGAAGGGAGAAGAAGAGAAAAGGAAAGCTTCCCAGGAAGCAGCTGAACTAGAAAAAGAAGCAGCCAGAGAAATAGAAGAGGCAGCCAGGAAAGCAGCCGAAGAAGCACAGAGAAAACTAAATGAAGAGCTCTAAGGGGAGGAGGCTGAAAAGATAAAGTTAACACAACAGTCAGCCTCTGAAACACCAACAGGGCAGAGTCAGGAAGAGGAAAAACCTGAGGTGCAAATCCTTCAAGTACCTACTGCTAGCACTCCTGTAACCCCTATGCTCCAAATAGTGCCTTTCGTCCAAAATAAAGGGGAAGAAGTCCCTGATTTTAGTACTGTATATTATGACAGGACCACTAAAAGAATAATGAGGAGGACGAAAAAGAAGGTGGAGGCGAAAGATCTATCAGAGAAAATGGTCACAGATACAACAGTCATGCTAGGGACAGACAAAGACCCTGTGTTCACGATAAGAGCTGGGGCTGCACTAATTGATGCCTCCGCTGATAACATAAAGAAGGTGATGTTTGAATTAGAGTCAGCTAAAAAGACCACTGCTCAGCTAAAAGACACACTGAGACAAGAAAGAGGAGAGGGTAGCAGACTTAAGAGGAAGTATGAACACTTGCTAAGGGAAATGGAATCCACGAAGGGTGAAATCCATGTCTTTCAGGTGGAGATCCAAGCCAAGGGAACAGCACAAGAGGCTCTAGAAAAGGCGCAATAGGAAGTTCAAGATCTGAAGAATGAGAAGGAACAATTGAGGGTGAAGGTAGAGGACCTAGAGGCACATCAGACTATCATCTATGAGTCCAATACTGAATACACCAAAGAACTGAAAGAGAACCTGGCTTCTCTGACTGCTGAACTGGAGACAAAAAAGGAACAGCAAGTCAATCTGCAGCCATTTAAAGAATATATCCTAGCACAAAAGGCTAAAATGATGCAGCTGCAGACTGCTCTGGAAGAAGAAAGATGCAAAGTTCTTCAGATGGACAGCAGGTTAGAGGAGATCATAGAAACTTCCTCCTATTTTGTAGACAGGTCCCAAGATGTTCTTGAGGTCTTGAAGGCTAGAATGGCAAGACCAGAAGATGATGCCAAGATTCCAGGAGAACTACCAGCCAAAGATCATCAAACCCTCAGGAGAGATCACAGCCTAGTAGAGTTTTCCATCATTACTGCAAAAGACTTTAATAATGCTGTAAAAAAGACACAGGGAGCATGCTCAAAGTATTTCAAAAGGATCCTGAACACGTACAACCGATGTCAAACAGAGGCTGAGCACAGGCTGGAGGGGTTCTCGGATCATGAAGCCTTTTTGGAAATATTGCAACAAAGATATCAAGAGGCGGAGGCCAAAACGTAGTAGGTGAAAGCCATTGATGACCAAGTGTTGAAGAATGAAATAAGCCACACAGCCGTTAGCCTGCAGTTTTTAGAATATCAGCTACGGCTGAGCCCAGCAAGAATCGAGGCCATCAGGAACCAAGTAGAGAAGTTTGACATAAACGTTCAGTTCCTGGAGCCATGCGCTTTTGAAGGCCTTGCTACTGAAGCAGCAGCGTGGAAGAAGTTACTAGAAAGTCAAGTGGGACCCTCCTCATAGAGGACCGGTCAATTTTGTAATTGATTTAATAATTTGTAAAATCCTTTTTAGAAAAATGAAGCGTTGGGAAAACAAAGGGTTGGGAAGCCCAAAGGCCACTTTGGGCAGCCCAACCAATTTTTACCTTTTTGTATAAAAGTAGGAAAGGTAGAGAGGAAAAGGGATTTTTCCCCAGTAAGACTGGAAGGTTGTTGTAAGAAGAACTATTTCCTTTTGCAATAAAAATTACAGTTTGCCTGTTGAAAGAAGATCGGTGAGATTTCAAATGTTTTGCCATGGATAGTCGAAAGATGAACTACTTTGTTTTTTAGCATTGTATTCGTGAATCGTGAGATCATTCTAACTCATGACCTATGTCTTGTTTAAATGATTTCTGGTTTATTTTATGGAATAACCACCATGAGTAATGCATGCTTGTTACGAAACAATTGGTTAGCTAGTTGTGGAAATATATTTCATTGTTCATGCCTGTAAAAGTAAATGTCAGCTATCTGTAATTGCTTTTATCATGTGTGCACACCCGCATTGCTCATATTTATTAAATATAATTTGGCTCCCTGGGGATAGGTAGATAGAGATAAATAGATAGACAGATAGCTAGGTCAGTACATAAATGCATGTGTGATTCTGGTGCTGGTGAGCCTAAGACGATAGGTAAGAACCTGTGCATCACATTGTGATTGCTCCCCGCATCCTTCACCACCCTGCATAATTAGTTAGATACTTGCATTTCATATTTAATACAAAATACAAATTCCGGTGGACCGGGCCGCAACCGGTAAACCCTTGTTGTTACTTTGACCTACGGTAGCCGGACCGTAAAACCGGACGGATTCCCTATACCAAACAGTCAACGGGCTAGTTGGGAACGTTGATTGGGGAGAATCCCTTACTGTTGTCTCCTGCAAATTTCCAGGCCCCAACACGACTAAAAATCTACATATTGTAACTCGAAAAGGCACAAAAATAGGACTTGATAACCCCATAATTAGTAAGATTAAAGACACAAACGTTTATCTTGACCCAATGAAGGAAAAACAAACATATAAACAAGAAACACATGTTTTTCAAAACATTGCACGACAAGAATACCTCCATAACAGTCGACCCAACACAATAAATCAACTAATCCAACTTGTTCAAACAGACAAATCAGTATCGCACTTCATTGACTTATTACATGAAATAAGAGGAATAAACTCGGAAAAACAAACCAAAAACATCTGTAGCTTGAATAAAAAAGACAAAAGTGATGCCGACCCACTTGTCGACCCAGAAATCGAAGATTACCACGTCCGCCAAGTGGTACTCGACTTTGGCTCATAGGTAAATATCATGACCCGGGATACTTGGGAACAGATGGGCAGACCTTGACTTTACGAGTCAGGAATATACCTGAAACTCGCCAACCAAGGCCTAATTGAACCCATTGAAGTATGGAAAAACGTCGACACGACCATCAAAGGAATCTCGACCAAGGTAGATTTCGAAATCATTGACCCAAAATAAGGATCCAGCTCCTTCCCAGTGCTAGTCGATCGACCTTGGGGTCGTAAGATGAAAGCATCCATATCTTTGGACAAGGAATGAATCAAATTAAAAGGAAATGGTAAAAGGGTCATTGTACCCATTCATCCATCCCAAGGGGAGCCCTGGAATGAACCTATTGAGGAATAAGTTGATATCATACAACTTTACCAAATCCAGAATGATGTAGACTACACAGAACCAAACATCCATGGAGAACTTAACTTAGGTTACCAAGACTCAGTTGGTTATAAATCAGATGCTGAATTATATGACTGGGAGATTGAGAATTACGAAACACAAGCAAGAGGGTACTGGACCATATAAAAAGTCCAGAAAAAACCCACCCGATAGTGCTTTATAGTATCCATTATCCCAAAAATCTTTGAAAAGAAAATCAGGGAACACCCTACCTTACAACCAATTAACCTAAATTCTACACAACTACCAAGGTATAAGGAGAGGGAATCACCAGTCTGGCATATTGACCAAGTATCTAAAAATATTGGTGAACATGGCCGACTTCAAATCTTAGTTGAAACATTTACAGGTCAAGCAACTCGATGGTGGGATACCCATCAGACAAAACTACAGACCTGGACAACTTCTTCGACTTACTTTGTCGAGAGGTTCGGAGAAAAGGAATTAACCCAGCAAGCTTAGATCCCTATCTTTACCCAAGGACAAGACCCTGAAGAACATATCAAAACCTGTGAAAAGGAGTGGAGAAGACTGTGATACAAGGATGAGCAAGCCTGGCCACATTTGTTCCCCTCAACCCTAGCCGACTTACCCAACAAGTGGTATAAGATGGAAGAAGCTAGAGGTGAAACCTTCTTTGGCACGAACTCAGGGAGAAATTTATTAAAGATTTCAATTTCATACCGCAAAACGAAAATCTGGTTGAGACATCAAAACAAATTAAACAATTTATCCAACCGACTGAAAAACAACCCTCCCAAGACCATCGACAGATAAAGGAGTATAAAAATCTACAAATATGGTCAAAACCATAGTCAACCCATGTACAATTAGAAAATTAAAACACAAAAGGCAAGAGCTTCAGATGGAAATCCAACCACATCGAAACAACAAAACCTATTCGATCCATCCTGAAAATCGCAACAATAGACAAACAAGATATTGACAGAATGACTGTAGCCGACTTCCCTGCCACATTCTCACAGTTCAAAGAAGGAAGTCGGTTGATTAGTGAAGCTAAAGCACCAGAGTGGCTAGATTCCAAAGTAAAAACTAAAGAAGTCGACATCTCAAATGATGATCGACCAAAACTAGCAAAAATTGGTGATTACTGGAACGAACAACAGACCACAAAAATAGTAAACTTACTAAAAGAGTTCCAAGATTTCTTTGCCAGGGACTATAAATACCTAAAAGGCTTAGTCCAAGAAATGGGTGAAATGAAAATTGATACTAAACCTGATGTTCCACCTGTTAAGAAAAGACCTTATAAACTAGATCACAAGTACACGGAAATAGTCAAAAAGGAAATCGAAAACATGTTAGCAGCAGGGATCATTTACCCTATCAACCAGTCGGAATGAGCAAGTCCAATGGTCGTACAGCACAAGAAACATGACCCGACAAGGTTAAGAATTTGTGTCTACTTTCGGGAACTCAACAGAGTAACACTGACAGATCCATTCCCAACCCCTTATGCTGATGAAATCTTGAATGAAGTTGCAGGACATGAATGCTATTCATTCACAGATGGATTCTCAGGCTATAACCAAGTACCAATAGCTAAAGAGGATAAAAAGAAGACAACATTTGTGTGTGAATTTGGTTCCTTTGCTTACAGAGTTATGCCTTTTGGATTAAAGAATGCACCTGCAGTGTTTTCTTGAATTGTTGTCAAGACATTCCAAGAATACATATATAAGACCATGGCAGTATACTTCGACGACTGGACAATATACTCCACTTTAAATTACCACTGCAAATGGCTCAGGCTTATGTTGGAGAGATGTCGACAGATTCAACTCTCCCTGAACATTAAGAAATGCATATTTATGACTCCCATAGGCATACAATTAGGGCATATTGTCCATAAAGAAGATATCAAGGTCGACTTTGCAAAGATTAAAATTATCCTCGACTTGAAACCACCAGTAAAACCTAAACAAGTTAGGGTGTTACTTGGCCATACAGGCTATTATAGAAAATTCATAAGACACTATTCACATATGACCTACCCTCTGGAAGAACTACTAAAGGAAGATCAAGAGTTTAAGTGGACAGAGGAATGCCACATCTCTTTCGAAAAATTGAAAAGAAAATTAGTCGAAGCCCCCATTCTAAAGTTTCCAAACTGGTCAATCAAATTCCATGTGCATATTGATGCATCAGGAATAGAAATAGGAGAAATCCTAACTCAACCAGGAGATGATGGGATGGATTACCCTATAGTTTACAGCAGTCGCAAATTAAATAAGGCTGAAAGAAACTATTCGACTACAGAGAGAGAAGCCTTAGGTATGGTCTTTTCCCTCCAAAAGTATCGACATTACCTTTTAGCCAATCCCTTCATATTCTATACCAACCATCAAGCCCTGAATTACCTTGTCAACAAACCACTCCATCATGGGAGGATTTGTCGATGGCTACTCCTCTTCCAAGAATTTGAGTTTGAAGTCATTGTTGTCTAACCAGGCAAGCTCAATGTCGGGCCCGACCATCTATCCCGAATAGACACAGGAGAGGAACCGACCGGAGTTGACGACGACTTACTGGATGCACATTTATTTCTCATAGAAGCAGTGCTAGAAGAACTAGAAGAAATAACTCAGTTCTTAGAAAATGGTCAAGCACCAGAAGGTATGAATACCAAGAAGAAACAAATCTTAGCTATGAAGGTTGCACCATATAGCCTCATCAATGGATTTTTATACAAAATGGGATTAGACGACATCATCAGAAGGTGTGTACTCGAACATGAATGAGACCAAATCATGCATGAAGCACACTAGGGACCTGCATGAGGACATTTTCAAGCAGACACAACTGCAAAGAAAATCCAACAGTCAGGATTATGGTGGCTGACACTCCACAGAGATTGCAAAAGTTTTGTTAGTCGATGTGACAGATGTCAACGACTTGGTCGACCCCTTCCTAGTACAGAAATTCCCTTGGTATCAGTAAACCCCAGTCTCACATTTGAAATCTGGGCTATAGATTCATAGGACCATTTCCTATCCCAGCAAAAATATCAGGTGCAAGATATATTATCACTGCAGTAGAATACGTCACTAAATGGGCAGAAGCTGAACCCGTTGATACATGTTCGAGTGAGGTAGCTGCTAAATTCATCTACAAAAATATCATCACTAGATTTGGATGCCCCCTAACATTGATTAGCGACCAAGGGACACATTTTGTCAATAAAACTATCAAAAACTTGACCACCGACGGAGTACAGCATATCATCCTCAGTCGAATGGAGCGATTGAAGCATTCAATAAAACATTGACAAAAGGGTTAACCAAAATATGTAATGCTGACAAGAACGACTGGGATGAGAAAATACCTGCAGTCTTATGGGCATACAGAACAACCTATAAATGGTCGACTGACCAAACCCCCTTTCGACTAGTCTACGGACAAGAAGCTGTAGTCCCTCTACACTTCCGACAACAAATGCCTACTATTGCAAAAATCCTCCATGTCGATGTCGAATAGGGAAGGAAGGATCGACTATTTCAGCTCAGTAAGTTGGAAGAGCACCGACTCATCGCCATACAACACCAAGAAATTCAGAAGCAACAACAGAAAGCATGGCACGACCGCAACATTAAGAACAAAAACCTAGCGGTCGGTGACTTTGCTTTACTCTACAATAGTCAGATCAAAGGAAAACCTAAGAAAATCCACACAGAGTGGATGTGACCATACATTGTTGATGAGATACATCCCAATGGTTCAGTTCGAGTAAGGACAATGAATAGCCTAGTATTTCGGAAGCTTGTTAATGGAGCCTGACTAAAATGTTACACACAAAAAAAAAACGACCGTAACCGGCAACCAAAATCCATAAAAAGCTAAAAATTCCAAAAACAAAATATACTCCAGACACAAAATCATGACAGGAAAACAACACTTCGACAACCGACATCATGACCATCAACTATTCCTGTTGTCCATTCTCAGCACCGACGATGACCTCGATAGTCTCATCGCGCATTCATGACGTCGAGCGCTGAAAGCAAATCACCATTACTTTACACCCACGTATTATATCTGAAACGTTAAATCCACCATTAATACATCCATTACCGCACACAACCACACCATCACCTATAAATACTGGACCGTTGAAGGTTCATTCACCGCACCCTTTACACACAGAGCATTCACACACTCAGTCGACCAAAAACCAAGAACCCTATAATAAAATAGAACAAACCAACACAATGGCTCCCAAACAGACCATAGCATCGACCAAGGCAAAAGGGGTACAGGTTGCGGATACACCTTTGGTTCATAGACTGAAGAACATAAAAAACGCCAAAGTGCAGGAGGGCCCATGGCAGAAACTATGGGCCGAGATCCAAGAGTGGGCCTTTGTCGACAAAAAGATGACTCAAGCAGTAGAAAGCTCAAATGCAACACCCTCTTTGTATATGCCAATGCATCGCTGATGGCCAGCTTTGGGGGTACAAAGGAAGCTGTTGTGAAATTTATTATCAGTCGATACCACAATGGTTGGTTCTACTTTGATGAACCGATCGACATTTCTGGGGATGTCATCTCTAAACTCACTGGCATGTCTAACAAAGGAGACCCTATACCAGTCAGAATCAAATACGGACTGGTCAAAGAGCTTATCGGATCACCCTCTGGGAAAAACTCAAAAGGGTTGATGATTGGCCAAATCACAACTCGAATGCCACAGATCGTGGCCAAAATCATCTCAATCACACTCACATTGGCAGGTCGAGGCAACGACCTCAAACTAGAAATGTTGGAAGCCGTCGACACAATTGCCACTGACGGGCGACTCTACAGATGGGGAGATTATGTTGTTGACATGATAAAACTGTCTACGAGTGATGCCAAGAGACAGGAGGAGTCATCAAGTTCCCCTCCCTCATCCTATGGATCGTTATGTACCACATCTGTCCAGAAGGGAGCCCAGTCTTTCACGAGCCATCAAGGTTCGACATGTATAGGTTTAAAATCTTTTCCCAGAAAGGAACCTCGCATGAAATAGGGCAAGAGAAAGTATTCTTGGAAAACTGGTTCTAGCAACTAAAGGTTCGCATGACTAGATGGAGGGTGCCTCATAACATCCGATGAAATCACCCAAAAACTCCCACATCCAGCTGGAGCTCAACCATACCTCGGTATGGTACATGCAAGGTGAAGCTTCCAATGCCAAAGCCCTTGACTACTATCCATCTGTCGACCAAATATTCCAAGAATTGTCTCGACAGACTAAGACAAAGATACCAGTACCCGAAACAGCGAAACAGGTTGACTTCTCAATCGAGGAGCCACTCACTGACCAAGAGAAAGAGGAATACTACGAGCTCAACCTCTACATCAGCACATTTGTGTCGGAGGACCTACCGGTCGAACCTACTGGTCGGGTACAAATAACCATCAAACCTCCAACCGCAAAGCAAGCAGTACCACAGCCTCCAAAACCAACACCACAACAACAGCAACAAACAACTCCTCTGGCTCCAACAAGTGTCATTCCGACTCAGGAACCGATGCCCGAAGTCGAACTAGACAACCCTGAATATGCTGTGTCAAGAGGCATAATTAAGAAACTCGCCAGTGAGATAGCAGCAACCCGAAAGAAAATAAAAGGGAAAGAACAACAACAAGGCAAATGTAAGCACAAAATTATCATTGTCGAGTCATCAGATGATGACAATGAACTGGCAGCTGCGGCCCTTGACATTATAGAGGATGCCGCCGCAAATAAAGTGCCAGTTGAAACTCAGTTCAAATGTTTTGTCGAAGTAGGATCCCCCGAAGGTCGACCAAAGAAGGAAAAAACAACGATGACGCCTGAAAGTGTCGTCGATCTTGTGTCGACGCCTCCACGTCCATCACTGACACAAGTAGTCGAGGAGCAAGCACTGACACAACAGTCGGTCAACCCCCTTAACTTATACAAAAGCGTAATGTCGGAGACGGTAAAAGAAAAAGTTGATAAAGACACCGACCTAAAAGAGTTCTTCGAGACATTGCCTGCGCTATTTCAGTCGGCCCAGAAAATTACTACCCAGGCTCCCATGTACACAGTTAGCAGAACACAAGCCAAAGTATTTGCACACATCACGTTGACCTTCACACAACAATCCGACCAAGAAGATGACGTGATTAGACAAGTGCAGTCTACTATCGAACCGACCGACCCCGAACCACAGGTTGACTTACCAACCACTACACCTCTGGAAGCAGACATACCTTCTGATGTAAGTCCACACCGTACTTCCCCCAAACCCATCACCCCTGACCATTCCCCCACTCCATCACCACCACCACCCCCACCACCCCTTGATTCATAGACAGAACTATCCCAACCAACTACATCCACATAGCCGGAGGTGGTCATACCACCTCCCCAACCAGAAAAACCATCGAATTCCATCCCGCAAACCAAAGGCCCCACCACAACTGTTGCAGGTACACAGGAGACAGAAGCAGAAAAGCACAAAAAGAGGAAGGAGCATCATGGAAAGAATACCAGACTTCGGATTAGCTTGAAGGATGCAAGCTCCTTGACCAACACAGAGGTGGGCCAACTCCTCAAAACTGTAGCCAAAGAAGCCAAGACAAGGACTGAGCGTAGAACCAAAGAAATCACAGACAAAAATACAGAACAGGTCAAGTTTCTTGACAAATGCAAGACTTTAGCTTATTCCATCATACCGGGCCCCATAAAATTCGACACCGATAGACCACTTGAAAGAGCATACCAGCTATTTGAGAGCATGGTGTCGACCATCCAAGCACACCTCCAGGAAACCAAGGAGGAACAGAAAGAGGAAACTTCCAGACTTCTATTGGCACAGCACACTACATTCTTGGAAGCGTACAAAGTACTTCAGGACCATGTGGAGGAGTCTGTCATAACTGAAGAAGTTCTAAGATACTAGCCTACTCACTATGCGCAAGTTTATCAATAGACACGACAGACTCGGCAAGGGATTTAGGCTTTGGAGAGCAGGAAGACCACGGAGGCAACACTTAGGCCGATGATAGAAGAACAGATAGTGCTGTAAACCACCAAACTACAGAAACTGGAAAGGGAAGCACATCAATGGGTGCAACAAGCTCTCCCCAACTTAGATAAAGTCGACATCATTTACCCACAGATGAAACGACTCATCGACACTGCAGAAGAGCAAAACCAGTTCATGGGCCCCAACATGGAAAAGATAGCAGAAGTTCCCATCTCGAAGAAGATGTCGGTCCTGTCTAGCTTAACCACATTAACCATCGACATCCAGAAAGCTTTGCAGAGTTGGACAGATTTCCAACATCACCTCGTCATCACAGCTCCAGCCATTGTTGAGGTCTGTGTACAGAAAAGACCAACCATCCGTCTCCACAGTCCGCCGCAATAATGTTTTCGAAGACCACACAAACAAATTTTGTGTACCTCCTTGTTTCTTCGAGACGAAGAAATGTTTTGTTCATGGGGGAGATGTAGAAGGAGCAAGTTGATAAGTCGACTTGAACGAGGACTGACTTAGTTGATCAGCCGACTTAGTCGATCAATCGACTAAGTCAGCCAACCGACTAAACTAAAGAGTTTAAGTCGGCCATCTAAAGTCGCGTCGGTTCACCGAACCGACAGGTAGTTATTTTGTAACCGTCTGTAAATTGTATATATTAGGCTGTTGAGCCAAACGAGAACTTAGTTCAGTTGTCTACATTGTATGAACTCATAGTAATAATATAATTTGTTTAATCCTATCTGTTCTTGTCTCTTGTCTCTGTTATATATTTATGTATGTTTTAGTATGTATTATTGGTAACCTTATGTGATTTGTGGGATTACAACACGGCCCGATATGTAAGTATTGCAAAACCCGAATCCACATCCGAATATCATATAGATATTTATTTTCATTTTTTCTGGCAAAAAATGTAAAATTAATTGCATCATGCAAATATGAAGGCCGACCGGTTCAAAGAATTGCCCAGTGCAGATTACATGAAGCTTGGCTTCAAACAGGGCTTTGGCAGCGTTGTTGAACACCGAAGAAGATTTTTTGGGCATACTGCACGATCTTCTGCTGATCCATCTGGTGCGCAGGTGTTTAAAAACTGTATAGTTTAATGACAATTTATTAATTCTCATGCAATTTATTCCTTATAAATAAATTAATATAAATTATTTATTCCTTTTTGAGCAGGAAAGTAATGATCCCGTTCATGTCGAGGATGTACATGACCAACCGGATGAAGATCATGATTCGATTCCTGGTAATGAATTTATTAATATGCTACTGTTTTGTATAGATAATTGCATATGATGAACACTAATTCTAATTCTACACAATTCAACTGCAGAGCATGTAGATGCATATAGCACTAAACAGGTTGAGCCTGTACGGGATAATGATGAACATGCTAATGTTCGCATGGCAGGTAAAAAACACATTTGTAATGTTTTTTCGAATGAATTACTCATATTTATAAAAATAAAAATATATTAATGAAATATTTTGACATTATTGCAGAAATTCATCGCCCCTCACCGGAAGTTCAACCTTGCGAGCATACTAGTTGGGAGGTCGAGGATCAGATTCCAAAAGATGTGACTTTGACTAAATATTTAAAGAGAAGAAAAGTAAAAAGGAAGTTACTAAACAAATTTTGAGTAATTCTTATTTATAATAAAAAAATTTACATGTTTTTTTCCTTTGTTTCATGAATGAATGGTTAAATGAATGCTTTAATGAATGGTTTACTGATTTTTTTAATCTTGCATTGACTAAATGAATGGTTTAATGAATGATTTAATGAATGGTTTAATTAATGTTTTTTTCAACTATTGAATGATTGAATGGTTTAATGAATGATTTAAAGAATGATTTAATGAAAGCATCTTTCAGCTATTGAGTGAAATAATTTGCAGTAGATGCATTGTTATTTGCATTGTGAAATAGTGAAATAAATTGTTATTTGCAAGTAGATGCATTGGGTTTGGGGAATTGAGAGTGATGTGAGGGGGGGAAGGGGCCATAAGAGCTTCCAACTTCACGTGGTTGGTCCTGTTTAGTAGAGAATATTAAATTATTCTCGAAACAAAGAGGAGCTCAATGAATGGTAAGGAAGAATACATTAAAAAACAGATGTTTCTATAATTTTAGTGTATAATTTTCACTATTGCTATTTGAATCCTCCATTGGAACTTGTTATAGATAGATTTGAGAAACATTTTCATAGTTAAGAGGAAAAAAATGGTGTTTTGATGTGATCGATGGCCTTATATACATAGTGTTTTTGGTTATCCATGTTTTATCAGGTGATCTATTATTAATAATTAATTTACTTGAATAGTTGAATAGTATTGTAATTTACATTGTAATAGTATTTCATATATTTAGATTGGTTTTGTTATTTTCATAAACAAACATAAATTTATTTGATGGGTCCTAACATGAAACTATTCCAATAGGACAAAATTTGAAGTATGTTGAATGAAGTTTTGAAAGGTAAAGCAAAAGAAGACAATGCGAAGCTCCACAAATCAAGGTATAATAATGTTTTCTTTTGTTTGATTGAACTGTCTATTGGGTATTTATGCATGTGCACACAAACATTTAGTTGATGATGATGATTACCATACATTCAGGAGAACTTTGTTCTATCTTATCTAAAAACTTACCTTAAATAGTTTGATTTATCAGGATAACTGGTCCCTTGGTAATACTTTACCAATTCCATATAGCTATGAATTCCATATGTACATGAAAATATACCGAAAATGGTCATTTTTCGTCGGACATATGGCTATGAATTACATTTTATTAATTCATCATATTGTTTGAACATTGAATCACCGAAGTTAAACTTATATGCATGTGCATGGCATTGAATTGAAGGATCATAAGAGGGCACACTATTTTCTTTGTGGGTGAGTCCTGTTTTCTTTCTTTTCTTTTAAATCTAAATTATAAATAAGGACTTATTTTCACATTTCAAATTACACGAAGACATCTTCCACATGTAAAAACGTTCTCCATAGAGCAATGATGGATGATGACAAGTAGAAACAAACGCCACCCTCCAAAATATCCTAAGATGCAATGTTTCACCTGGTCCACAAAAGTGTCCAAGAGAAGGCCTCTCCAAACTGAAAGGAAACCTAAACTTATGTTGTGTCTCCCCCAAGTCACCTTTAAGAAAGATGTTCCTCCAATAATATTCATATAGCAACAAAAAAAAAACAAATTCTAAGAGATACGGGTCTCTATATATCCAATGGACTGATCCAATACTCAATTAATATAGAAACAAGGCCTTCCTTTAGTGAAAAGTATCCTCCAAGGCCGAGCACTTGTTGAAAGAAGACTTTCAATGGTGTCCTCAATCCTATGTAGACATAGTTGAAATACCTCGTAAATGGAACTGGATTCCTCTAAGGATGACTTATGTGGATTGGATCAACATTTTTAAGCCTCACGTGATATATAGAGGAGCCTTTATAACACATCAATGTTGCCATACTTCTTCACTGCTAAGTTTTTATTACGTAGATTGTACCTTCATTATGTTAGGAAAGGTGCACAAAACTCTTTAAACATGAGTCAAAGGTGGATTATCCCTCAATGAAAGTGAAGACAAGCCAGTTGGGTCAACGCTTGTGAAAACTTCACCCTACAGTGCTTAAAAATCAACATAATATGCCATGTGAGCTTCCTAGAAATGATAATGATGAAGTGCTACTGTTGATTCGACGCTAATAGATAGTTCTTTGTTGCTACAATATGCCCAAGGACACTTTTATGCTATTTTTATTTACACATATCTCACCCAAATATGGTATTTTTAAACCTATTGTTGTGTCATACCCATTAATTTTTCCTAGATTTCAAGGTTTAGAGCCATTCTCATCAATACATCTTTCCAAAACTGGATTACAGCTCACTAGGAGGTCAAATAGGGCTGAGAAATGATTTTAAGGACCAGGATGTGCCCAACAACATGGATATTTAGGGTCATTATTGTTGTTCATTACACTAGACTTCCCATAGAGATGGATTTACTTCTCAAATATCCACAAACTCTACCTAGAACAAGCTCAAAGTCATATCAGACTTTCTAGATATCATTTTTTACTACTGATACTTATTATAAAAAGTTCCCAGGTCTATGTTTTATCCACTTTATGTAGGTTTCCAACCATGGTAATGCGTCAAACATAACTATCATTAATTAGAATTAATTTAAAAGTCAATAAATTAAGATTAGCATCAAATGGAAATTTAAGGGAAAAACCTATTAGCTAGAATAGCTTTGATACCAACGTAGCAATGGAAGTGCTAAATTAACATAAATGTTCTGCAATTTGAATGTATAATATATATGTGTGTGTGTGTGTGTGTGTGTGTGTGTGTGTTTTGCATATAAGACATGCTTTGGTTGTTCTCTACATATAAGACATCCATAAATATTCTGAAATTTTATGGTGCTTTCAATCAACACATGCACATACCCTACCACCCTCCTTAATTGAACCTGTGATCTCAACGAAGATAACACTTGTTATTTTATCCATTAGGCCCACTCACTCTATACACTTTTTGGATATTGATATTTATGGATGATACATATTCAGTAAAGGATCATAGAAAATAGAAAAATAAAACTTCCATTTCAATGGGAGTATATGTGTGGCAGCCTCTCTTAAATTTAGGATCTTCAGTAGACATTATGTTGATATAGATGTCTATTAAAAGTCACCTTCTTGAATCCTTTTGTTAGGGGTTGTTTTTTTTGGGTTGTGACTAACAACACTAGGATATTGGGATTCCATGCCTATATTTACAACTTTCTTATTTGTCTGCTTAGACTGTCTCAATCGAGGTGCCACATTGTGCATAGTTACCACACAACAAGACATAAGAATGTATTGAACATGTAGTGGATTTCTTGCAATTGATGATAGGATGGAACTCTTTGTGGGTAGCTACCAAATCTTGTTAGATTTTTATCATTTAAGATAGCATTATCTTAGGATCTTTAACTGAGAGAATAACAAGCACATCAATCAAACATAAGAGACAATGGACACAAAGATTTTCCTCGTGGAAACAATAAAGGAGAAAACCCCACAACTTCCTCAGAGATAGAATCAGCACCAAAAGTAAAACCCCAAAATAGTAAGATGATCTCTCGACAACAGTAGTCTCTCTCTCTCTCTCTTGTCTCGACAACTTCTTCTCTCTCATTTATGTGCTACAACTGAGTGTGAGTGAGTGTGTGATAAATATAGAGGCTCACTCTCTATTTATACTAATTCCCGACTTGACAATAACTCACTAGGGCCGACTTCACTAGGAGAGTCTAATAACCCTAGGGCCCCACAACTGCGGGGACTTTAAACCTTGATCAATAGGAGGGTTACCCACAATGACTTGACATGACTTGTTTACATTATAGAAACTCCCAATTGAAACATCGAGGCATGACATGACTCAATTACATTACAAACACTTCCCAGAATAAACATCGGGGTATAATACATAAGATATACAAGTGAATACATTCTGAAGTTACAATTACATCAACACTCCCTCTTAACTAGGAAGGTATTCTCTCAACACAATTTATCAGCACAAGTCTTCTTCTCTGTATCATCTGAATCATTGTCAAGTTCTCGTCATCTTCATCTTCAAGTCATGTTCTTCTTCAAGTCATCTTCTTCTTCAAGTCATCTTCTTCTTCAAGTCATCTTCATCACTGGATATGGATCATCATTGGATCTGGATCATCTCTGCTAGGTGTCTGTTGGATCATCATCACAGGTGCTATCTCTTGATTCTTCTCATTACAGGAATTTCTATAGAGCCAACCCTTTTTCATGCTGGTTGTAGGCCTAGCCTCCATGTGGGTCTTCTTTAGCACTTATATCTGAACCTAAGTCAGAATGGCCTGCCTAGCACTTACATCTGACCATGCGAGGAACACATCCAACATACATGTCAGAAGGGCACGCCCAACACTCACATCTGACCATGAGAGGAACCAATCCAGTCATCTATGTTAGAAAGGCCTAGCACTCACATTTGACCATGCGAGGAACCAATCCAACATACATATCAAAAAGGCTCTGCACTTACATTCGACCATGCAAGGAACCAATCCAACCTACATGTTTAAAGGGATCTGCACTTACATCTTCCCATGCAAGGAACTAATCTAGCATACATGTTAGAAGGGATCTCATCCCCAGGCTGAGTATTCCTGGTAACTGACCAGGTGCCTCCATTCTCCCAGAGAATGGCATCAGCCCTTATATCTGATCAAGTGGGAACACATCCCTCAATCACATCAGAATGGCCTTGCACTTATATCTGATCATGTAGGAACCAATCCTACAGTCACATCAGAATGGCCCTCAGCCCTAGACTGAGTATTCCTGGTAACTGACCAGTTGCTTCCATTCAAAGAATGGCATTCAACACTTATATCTGATCATGTAGGAACCAATCCTACAGTCACATCAGAATGGATTAGACATGGAAGGAACCAATCCTTTCACCATGACAGAATGGCTCAACCCTTACATTTGACCATGGAAGGAACCAATCCTCTCACCATGTCAGAATGGCTCATGGACTCATCACTTCCCCTTGGAGGGAACCTTGATCTGGAGAACACCAAGCTTCTCCCTGAAGTACTCAAACTTCACTCTAGCCAATGGCTTCGTTAACACATCATCTATCTGTTCGTTCATTGCAACATATTAGAGCTTCACTGCTCCTCTCTGCACCATATCCCCGATATAGTGATACTTGATCTCAATATGCTTTGACTTGTCATGGAACACTGGGTTCTACAACAACTTCACACAACTCTAGTTGTCGCAATATATACAAGTAGCATCTAACTAGAGATCAAATAAATCAGACGGTAGCTTCCTCAGCCATACTGCCTCACAACTAGCTGAATAGGCTACGACATACTCTGCTTCAGCTGTACTCAGTGCCACACATGATTGCTTCCTACTAAACCAAGAGATCACACTTGATCCCATACTGAAGCAACACCTTGAAGTGCTCTTCCTATCGATGGCATTGCCTGCCCAATCTGAATCAACATAACCCTCCAGGTTAATCTTCTGATTCACCTCATACTTGATCCCATAATCAACTGTACCCCTCAGGTACCTCAGAATATGCTTTGCAGCAATCAAGTGAACATGTCTCAGATCTGTCAAGAACTTGCTCAAGGTGTTCACAGCAAAGAAAATATCTGGTCTCATGTTTGTCAGGTACATCAAGGACCTAATCATTTGATGATACATCGTAGCATCAACTACTTCTGATGAAGCATCACTCAATAGCTTCAGGTTAGATGCCATAGGTGTGGTCATGGCCTTGAAATCCAACATCTCGAACCTCTTCAGGATATCTATTGCATACTTCCCTTGTTCGAGGAAGATTCCATCCGCATTCTACCACACCTCCATGCCTAGAAAATAGTGCATCATACCCAAGTCCTTCATTTCGAACTCAGCAGCAAGCTTCCTCTTCGTATCAGCAATCAACCCATCCATACCTGTTACAAACAGATCATCTACATACAGTAGGAGGATGACTGGGTTACCATCTTCAACCTTGTAATAAAGGTTGGAATCTTTTTTACTTTTGGTAAAGCCTAAACTAGATAGAAAGCCATCAATTCTACCGTACCATGCCTTGGGTTCTTGTTTCAAACTACATAGGGATTTCTTCAATCTACACACATGAGACTCCCTGTCATGTATCTCAAAACTGAGTGGCTGCTCTACATACACTTCCTCTTCCACTACACCATTCAAGAAAGCAGTCTTGACATCCATTTGGTGTATCTTCCATTTCATCACTGTAGCCAGAGAAAGTACTGATCTAATGGAAGTGTATCTGGCTACAGGTGCAAAAGTTTCTTCATAATCTATTCCTTCTTTCTAGGAGAAGCCATGAGCCACAAATCTTGCTTTAAATTTCTCTATGCTACCATCTGCAGCATGCTTGAACTTGTATATCCATTTGGAAGTTACAATAGACTTCCCTTCTGGTCTTGGGACAACATCCCAAACATCATTCTTCATGATCGATCGATACTCTTTGATCATAGCATCCTTCCATTCTTTCCTTTCTGCCGCTTCTTCATAGTTGGAAGGTTCTTTATCGATGAAGTCACATAATAAAGCTACATACCTGGAGCAGGACCTGGTCCTTTTTCTTTCTCTGTGATTCTCTTCTGGAGCCCCATATCTTTCTGTACCTTGGATAGCTTCTCATACCCAGGCATGTTTCCTCTTGTGAGGATTCTTCTCCTAAGGTGGATCTACATGTTCTTGAGGTTCTTCTAATTCTCTATCTTCTTCTTGAATTTGTTCGTTCATGGTTGTGTCATGAATTCTAGGTGCTTCTGTTTCTTTGGGATCTTTAGCAGGTCTCTTTTTGGATTTGTTGTAAGCTGAGTCTTTGTCAAATGTTATGTCCCTGCTGATGTCGATCTTCTTGAATCTTGTGAAGTATATTCTGTAAGCTTTCGAGCTTTCAGAGTATCCCACAAATATACCCTTCTTTCCTGAAGGATATAACTTTGTCCTCTTTTCTTTCGGAATGTGTATGTACATTGGACAGTTGAATATTCTGAGATGGCTGACTTTTGGTTTCTTGCTGAAAAATACTTCTTCAAGTTTCTTGTTCTCGAGTACTCTCTGTGGAGTATGGTTCTGTACATACACGCTTTTCTGGCAGCTTCTTCCCATAGATGCATGGGAAGGTCTTGATCATGAAGCATGGACCTTGCAGCTTCCATGATCATTCTATTCTTCCTTTCTACAACCCCATTATGTTGTGGATTATATGGAGTGGATAAATCCCTCTTAATCCCTGAGTCTTTGCATAACTCTTTGAATTCATTTGATGTGAACTCTCTGCCATTATCTGATCGAAAGGTTTTGATCTTCTTTTCTGTGTGGTTCTCGATTAAGGCTTTGAATTCCTTGAACTTGTTGAATACTTCATATTTGTTCTTCATAAAGTATATCCATGTCTTCCTAGAAAAATCATCAATAAAATAAACATAGTATACATACCTGCGTAATGAACTGGATGACATCGGTCTGCATACATCAGAATGGATGATTTTCAAGATTCCTTTTTCCTTACTCTCACTACTTGGAAATGTCTTCTTTGTATTCTTTCCTTTCATACATCCTTTGCAGACTCCTTCATGTTTTGATTGCATTTTTGGAAGTCCTTCAACAGATTTGCTTGCAAGTGGTAGTGCTATATAGTGCACATGGGTAAGCCTTCTATGCCAAAGTTCATTTGGCTCTACTGAGTCATGAACCAAAGCTTGTTCTGGTTGGCCCTTCAATTTGTATAATCCTCCTTCTTGTTCTCCAATTACTATTGCATCGTCAATAGTCTTTCCTCTTGGCCACATGAGAACTTGGCCATCTACAAATGCAACCCTCATGCCTCTTGCATCCAGTGCCGATATGGAGAAAAGATTCTTCTTTAGTACTGGTACAAACAATACATCCTTCATTTTCATAGACTTTCTAGAGTCTAGCTTGTAGGAGGATTCACCACTACCTTTTATGGGATATTGGAAGTCATCCCCAAGTTTCACCTTATGGGGTGAATTATGTTTAGATAGTTTCTAAAATGATTCCTTGAATCCTGTCATGTGCTTGGAAGCCCCATTGTCAATAAGTCAATCTTTGCTTCCATGTGTGACAATTCCCTTGAGAGCAGAGATCATAACATATTCTTCATCACTTGAAGAGTCTTCACTTTCTTGTTTTACTCTCTTTCTGGGAGGATCATCATCCTCAGCAGTGTGAGCATGATGTGGAGTTCTTCTTCTTCTTCTTAGATCCATTCTTATTCATGGGACAATTTCTAGCAAAGTGTCCTCTTTCATCACATGTATAGCATCTGAGTTTGGATAGATCCTTGTTTGTTCTTACAGAATTAACTTTCTGATGAGAATGCTTACCTTGGTGATGATGATTTTCCCTTTTGCCTTTCTTGGAGTGTACTATGAGAGCTTGATCTTCATTTCCCATCTTTTCGTCTCGAGCTACTATTCGATCTTCTTCTTGTGAGCATTCTTCCCACAGTCTACTAAAATTTATTAGCTTCTTTCTAGCACAGATTCCTTGGATGCAAGAATCCCATGATCTAGCATTAGAGGATGTTTGGGGTCTAAAATGGGCCTTATAAGAAAATGTGCCAACAATAAATTTTGTGAGTTGGAATTCAAGAACCAATAGAATTTCAATAAAATGAGTCAACCATAATGGTTGAATTAACATATTTGTCATAAAATAAAACTACTTTTTTTGTTCGTATTTTCAACATATCTCCCTGTGTTTTTACTCAAATTTCAAGAGGGAGAGCTCATTGGGTGTGGAATTTAATTCTGCATCCAACGAGTACCCGCACTACATACTTTTGATGGACCTTGCTACACCAAAAACAAGAAATAATTGAAAAAATGTGATGATGATGTCATCATCACATTGTTTTAGGTATTTCTTCTTTTTGGGGTAGCGGGGTCCATCAAAAGTATGCAGTGTGGGTACTCGTTGGATGAAGAATTAAATTCCACATCCAATGAGCTCTCCTGCTTAGAATTTGAGTAAAAACACAGGGAGATATGTCGAATATACGAACACAAAAAGTAGTTTTTTTCATTCTTCCTCCAAAATTAATAACTATTATTTTATTATTTTCCTTAGGAGGCCCATTTTAGACCTCAAATTTCCTCTAATGGGAGACCATTCAAGGTTGTCATCACAATTTCTGCATTCTCCACTTCTTCATCCACTGCTTCAAGTTGTTCTTTGATCTGGGAGACCCTTGTAAAGTATGACTGTATGGTCTCCTCATTCTGGATCTTTACATTCTTCAACCGGTTCCTCAAAGTCATCTTCCGGTTTATGTTCTTCCCTTCAAACAGTTTGGTCAGGGCATCAAACATAGCTTTAGGTGTCTTGAGGGAGGACACCTGTGGTATGAGGTGATCCTTGATTGAATCATCAATAATCCTCTTAGCCATGATCAATTTCTTCTTGTGTAAGGCCTTAGCCTCATCTTCCTCTAGAACTGGAACCTCCTCATTGATGTAGGAGTCCAACTCATTTTCTTCCAAGACTAGGGAGATCCTATACTTCTAGGCTCGAAAGTTATCAGCTCTCTTAATCTTTTCATCAATCTTGGTATGATGAGACATATTAACTGAGAACCTCAAATGGAAATATAAAAGATTTAGATCTTACCAGGTCAAGATGTTAGAACTGGATCTGGAGCTGAATTTCTGTAGTGTTGGTTCAGGAGCAGATTAGGGTTTGACTTTCCTGGAGTTCTATCCAACCAAAAACTTTGATCTTGATCTCTAAACTTTGATTTTGAGGAGGAGATCAATCCAGGCCTGGGCTCACTCAAAAATTCCAGTTTTGTGGAAAGCCCTAATTTTCAGCAGCAGTGTCGGGTCAAAAATTGAAAATGCTCAGAATCAGATTCTGCTTCAACAGAAAGATGTGCCCTAGAGAGGAGAGTCATCCCAACCTTATTTTGCTGAAAATATGTGGAGAGAGATCCAAAAAGTAGGAAGCCCTAGTTTCTACAGTTGCACAGTGTCTTGTTCTCAGGTTAGCTCTGATAACATGTTAGATTTTTATCATTTAAGCTAGCATTATCTTAGGATCTTTAACTGAGAGAATAACAAGCAAAACAATCAAACATAAGAGACAATGGACACAAATATTTTCCTCGGGGAAACCATAAATGAGAAAACCCCACAAATTCCTCAGAGATAGAATCAGCACCAAAAGTAAAACCCCAAAATACTAATATGATCTCCCGACAGCAATAGTCTCTCTGTCTCTTGTCCCAACAACTTCTTCTCTCTCAGTTATGTGCTACAACTAAGTGTGAGTGAGTGTGTGATAAATAGAGAGGCTCACTCTCTATTTATACTAATTCCCAACTTGACAATAACTCACTAGGGTCGACTTTACTAGGAGAGTCTAATAACCTTAGGGACCCACAACTGCGGGGACTTTAACCCTTGATAAATAGGAGGGTTACCCACAATGACTTGACATGACTTGTTTACATTATATAAACTCCCGATCGGAACATCGGGACATGATATGACTCAATTATATTACAAACACTTCCGAGAATAAACATCGGGGTACAATACATAAGATATACAAGTGAATACATTTCGAAGTTACAATTACATCAACAAATGCCACATTGACGTTTCACATTACAAATGTCTTCAAACTACCATTATATGGAATAGTAGCATTTTGTAACCAAAAACCTATTGTGGTTGTGAGTTTTCTGGGTTTACAACCATATTATCATGGATGTTCAAGTCAATGTTTTGGATTCTACCAATGGGTCCATCTTCAGGACTGTGAATTAAAGCTTGCAGCATGCTTTTTGGAAATAAGGACGCACCAATATTCAGGGACGCCAATGACCACAATGTGCTTTAATGCAAAGATATTTGTGTATATTGACAAGTTCACATTCAAATCCTTAGTCAAGTATAAAAAGAAAATATTAGAGATCAGCAGGGGTAGAACCCCCTCTATTCTCTTGCACCATCAAATATTTAATAGGACCTCCTACAACAAAGGAAATAGCTTCAAAATTGTGGATCCTCTTGTCATGACTGAAGGAGACTAAAAGAGACCCACAACAGCTTGAATTTGTCCCAAAAGGCATGGGATATTGATTATGCAACATGTAGGAGCCATTGCACCATCTAACCACCAATTTGGAATCTCTATCCTATCATTACCTTTATCTATTTAGTGTTATTCCATTATCAAATAGCTAATAGGACCTCAACAACAAAGGAAATAACTTCATAATTTTGGTTCGTCTTGAGATGAGTGAAGGGGATTAAAAATAGACCCACAACATATTTAATTTGTTTCAAAAGGCCTTGGAGATAGATTAGGAAACCTTTAGGAGACATTACACCATTTAATCACCAGTTTGGAGTCCCTAAAAATCTGTATCATATCGGTACCTTTATCTAATGCACTTTTTGATGTTCTTTGGCCATCAAAGATCTGATATGACCTCCAACAGAAAATGTAATAGATTCAAAATTGTGGATCCTATTGACTTGAGTGAAGGAGTCGACTAAAAATAGATCTATAGCAGGTTGATTATGTTTCAAAAGTTTAGGGAGATAGATCATGCAACCATGCAACCTGTAGGAGCCATTCCAATATTCAACCACCAGTTTGGACCTGCATCCTATCAGTACCTTTATCCAATGCATTATTCAATGTTATTCCACCATCAAAGAGCTAATAGGACCTCCAGTAACAAAGGTATAGCTTGACATGGATGAAGGAGACTGAGAAGAGATCTGCAGAAGCAAGTTTGAATTTGTTTCAAAAGTTCTGGGAGATAGATCATGTAGCCATGCAACCTGTAGAATCCATTCCACGATTCAACCACTAGTTTATAGCAGAAAACATGTATCCTATCATCACCATTATCTAATTCAATATCTAATAGGTTCAATACACAACAAGTGACTTTTCATTTTTATGTGTGGCTCTGCGTAAATTGATCATGAAGTTGATAGAGTGGTCTGAATGGAATAGTGTTTCAGAATCACAAGGACTAGGGTTTTCCTGGTTGGTACCATAAAAAATAATGATCAAGGAAAATATATATCAATTATAGGGGGACTTCAATTTCTAGTTTCTTCTCTTCTTTTGAGGTTGTTTGAGCTCAACATATATAGGACAAACAAAAAAATCTTGACATTGAGAGAGTTTGTCAATCGCTAGAGCTTGTTTTAGGTAAGCATAACCAAGTTCAAGTTGACTATTTGGTTGAGTGTTTGAAGATATGCTACTTATTTTATAATGCATGTTTGTAGTGTGATTCCTTATGCTTGATGTGCTCCTCAAACAGAAGTGTATCTAAATATTAAGTTCCTTTATCTTCCTCGAGATCTGCCATTTCCTTATCTTTATTTATCTTTATTAGTAGTCTCAACCTTGAGACCTACCATTTGCATGCCATTGTATACTCTGAGTAGGATACCATTCTATTAGCTTTCCCAGCCTCTATGCTTGCCTACAACCATATACCTCTCACCCAAGCTCTGCAAATTCCTCTTTCAACGTGCTGGTTTTGGTCAAATTCCAAATTGAATAAAAAAAGAAATGGAGAACACAACATGAGAAGTGTGAAACACTTAAACTTGAATGTGAAACATAATGATAGAATGAATGACAATGAGAGAGTTGAGGGAATGATGGATGCATTCTTATTCGGGATAATGAATAACTATTATGCTTCCCCATAATGACTGTACTCAGCCTATGCTCCATTAAGTTATAACACCTACCCAACAGATCTTACATACGTAGCTTTCTTTGGAAACGTGTGGCTTAGGAAGGCCCAAACAATTCATGACTAGCGAAGGGACACATTGACCATAAGACAAGGTAACAAAGTTTTATCTATTAAATTTGAGGACACAGATAGTCTAAAGAAATATCTTCATGATGACTTGGAGAGAATGGAGAGTCCTAGTCAGCCATTTGGCATGAATATACAGAACCTGTGGATAACACATTAATGCATGAAGAATGTTTTCTAGACCAAATGAATTCAGACAATGGTGTATATTTGATTAGGCTAGAGTCAAATTGCAGTGATAAAGCCAAGGTGACAGAAATATCATAGCAACATATGTCTCAAATCTTATAGCGAAATTCTCTTTCAATTTTGTATTGTTCTAGTTAGGATATTTCCCGTCATTGATAGTTGGAGTACAAGGTAAACATTTAAATTCATAATGCAAATTTGAATTTAGGGGATACTTTTGTGTCTATTTTCAAATCCCATAAATACTACTTTCACGTGCTCTTAATTTTATGTTCAATACTCAACTCTTCAAGGTGTTTCCAGTAAAAGTATGCAAGTATCTATTATAGGGAAAATATGCAACTGCAGTCCTGTTATAATCAGAGTTCTTTTTTTAGAGTGCATAGGTTGCATTGAGAGACTTTTTTTGTTTGACTATCATATCGTGGTGTGTATACACATCTTTCACTTTAGATGTATTCTTATATTTATATTTCTTAATTTTGGAAAGTATTTCAATTCCTTGATTGCATTAGATTTAGGCCAGGATATTTTATTTGGAGCAACCATGCAATTTTTTTTGTTGTGAGCTTGCAGGAAAGTGTCCTATGGTTGTATCATCCAGTGATGCATGTGCTCTATCCACATTCATAGAGATGACGCTTCAATACACATTCATTATTCTCTTCTTATGCAGAGTCTGACGACACTCGAAATGATTTAAATGACATATGACAACGTCTTGTGCACTCCTTGAGGTGTACACTACAGATTTTTTGTTAGTAATGTTACATAACAAAAATAATGATTACCAGTACTGATTACACATGGAGAAATGGCATGAATATTTTCTATCACATTTCGATGTGTATATTCAATTTGAATTTCATTTTTTTATGAATGTTTTGAAATGGAAGTTTGAAACATTTATTGTAGCATTTCAATCCATTTTCTGAATACCCTCTCAAACACTATGAAACTACTTTGTCTATATGTATATGTAAATCATGTACTTGTTAGTCCAAACTTAATATTTTTGACAATACATGTTTGTATGTAAACACTATACTGAGTAAGTGCCCTACTTGTTTCAAAGGTATTATTGGTATGCTTGATTAGGAAGTGTTTCTTTACTAGTTATTTAATTAACAAACATCATTTCAAGATATTGAGCAGTTAGCCATGCATATGAAGCTTCGAGATAGGAACTTGAGTTTCCTCTATTGTATCATGCATTTATGCCAGAAACTATACTCTTAATTTCCTATATGCAATGTCTCTTCAGTCTCATATCGCTCTCTTATTAGGGTTACAGTTTGTATGCATGGTCAAAGGCAGTTGGTTGGTCACCTCACTCACGGTCCATCCAATGAAAAACCTATGAACCGAATGGCCCAATTGAATGAATTGAAGGGACTCAAGAGTGAAATTAGTTTTCATGAATACTGCAAGCTTGATTAAACTATAATATTATAAACCCTACAAAACTTTGATATTTTATGCTTTGGACTGCAAATATTTGTGATTGACAGCTCCATGTAGAGAGGTAAAGAGATTGAGAATTCTGAAATGGCAGCAGGGGCTGCGGCTTGGTCCTTGTAATGAATTTTTGGCTCAGGATCAAATTTCTCACCGCTACCTATTTGTTATAAATACATGGTTGTACTTGACTAAAGAGAACTCAATCCCTCCCTAGATTCTCATCCTCCTATGCAATAACCAGTCACATCGATATCGATAAAATTCCTATTGTAGATAATAAATAACTTTGGGTATCACGAGTGTGATGAGTTTCCATACTTGACATTTATGTATTGAAGATCTAAATCAATAGTCCAAATTGGGGGAGTGATTTCAGCCTTGAATTAATTGTGGTTGCTTCTTTTGTCTAAGTTCATTAACTGTCGAAATCGATTCATGGTCTCTCTTTACCAATTTGTAAGGGCACCTTGGATTTGATTACAGGTCTCTCTTTATAACGAGGGAAATCTTGTAATAAATTTTCGCATATGTTTAACTCATGTCTGTATGCCACCTCCCATGCGACAATAGATTGTTCTTTGAGTCTATTCATTGTAATTTTACACTAAATCAAAATCTACTGCATGCCACTGTCCAGAAATTCCATATTGCATTATATGATTAAATTCCCTACCACCTTATTGATTGTCTCTTCTGGAAACAAAATCCTGGTTGGTTCAGTGTTTCATTTCGAATGATATTTATATTGGATTATCTTTAGACAATTTTTAAGAATAATATTCACCCTAGTTTTACCTCTGTGAGGGTATTAAAATTGACTTAGTTCTATGCAGTTATGATGATGATCACATTCTTGTAAGTTTTTAATCCTATTTTTGAATTTGGTCTTATTTGTGAGACAATATCTCTTGAATTTGTTTCTTATGTTGCTTTGGTTTCTCACATAGGTGATGGCAATCCAAATAGGTACAATTGGGACAATCCTACATTCCAAGTTTATATTTATGTTTATAGGTGTTGTTGCAAATTTTTTATTTATGAAATTCTCGTCTCCTTCAGCATTGGTATAATATGCTTTCATGCTTCTTTTATGACTATCTTGTAAACTTTACTATTTTAAAGCAGTTTCTATGGTACAAATGGGTTTTAACCAAGATATCTTGTTATCCTCCAATTCCTACATAATTCAACTTTGACAACGATCTTAGTGCTTGGATAAGATAGCTTTTATATTTATAGAAGGATACATGTTGAGTTAATATTTTCCTTCCTCGTTTAATCCCTAACGCCTTTAATATGAACATTCTGAGGATGATTTAGAGTCAAAAAGTTTGAAGGGTGAGGTACAGGCCAAAATTCCTTAGTATGGAAGCTTCTAATATGATTCCAATTCCCTCATTGGAATGTCCTTTGTTAGTGAAGAGTCCCCCATGTTGAGATCAATCTTTATTGCTGGGAAATGATTTAAAGATCCTGTACTGAGACATAAGAAAAAATCCCTCATGGGTAGTACTGCCCCTGATATTGTGTGAGAGCTACACTTGTGATTTTGATCACAAAGATCGACCTTTCCATGATAAACCCTTCATTATAAGAAACAACCATGGTAATAGTAACATAAGACAAGGTTCCAAGGTATTAAAGAAAACTAGTAAAGAATAAATACCATGGTAGAATTTACAATTGAAGGGATAGGGAACATGGAATCTGTCACTACCAAAGCAAGCAACTAAGTATCAATCTTCAGGTAGGGAGCAACATAGAAAACCTTGATAATAAATCCTCTAAAGACCTATCTACAATTTATAAAATCATATAAAATTTGGAAACATTTACTGGAAAATTATAAAGACTCAGCTATCTATACGATCCAGTCCTTAAATTATTCTTAAAATTGCTCGTTTATAAGCTAGACAAGTTTTGTGTTTTATGCAATGATTCTCTCTAAGTACAGGTTTTATTGAAAAAGTTACAAGGCTTGCCTAGCAGTTTAATGGAAGGAAGACCAATTTTAGTGTGACAATTTCTATGGAAGTGCTTCCAACTTCAATTTCAAGACATTTAAACGAAGATCCATCCTTAACTATGTAATGTGAAATCCCTAGAAATTCCAACTTCAGTTTCAAGACCTTATCCGATGGGAAACAAATCACCATTTGACAATCCCCACCCCCTCCCCAATCCACATATGTATATTTATATATATTAACTCTATGAAAAACCCTCTTCAAAGGTTTTGGGTTGAACAAATTCATAAGGTGACCAATGAAATTACCAATGGTGCAGAAATGCATTCCAACAAATCCTAGAACTGCATGGGTAACTTAGGAACTCTACCCATCGTAAGAATAAAGTTGGGTATCTTTGATAACAAAGAAATTTTATATCATTAGGGGAATAAAATGAGGGTATTCAAACACATCCATGAGGGTATTCAAACACATCCATGGATGTAAGAAACCACTTCCTAGAAATGAATTTCTTCCTTAAAACAAAACTAGAAATTCCTATTTAGTTTTGTTTGTGTATAGTTTTTCAACTTGAGAAATCGATTTAGTGGGTCTCCTTAACCTAAGTATTAATGATATACTCAAATGTTACACATTCAACAAAATAACCATTAGTGTAGGTCATTTCTAATTATCACATATAAAAGTATAGTCATAATATTGAATATTAATAGGAAATTTTTAAGCATAATTTCATTACCTCCTTGAAAACCTTTTTATGAAATTTATAAATATTTCAATGGAACAATGGATACTATTGTTTCCTCCTTGTGAATTCATTCCTTGAGAAGTAGATAAATAATGATATTGGGAAATGGGTGGTGACTATAAATTCCCCCTATGTGCCTTATGCTAGAGTAGGAGAGACACTAATTCTATTTTCTTTTACAAAAATGAGTATTGTATTATTAAAAAAGGCCGAGAAGTACTACGACTAAGTCAGACATCCTTCCTGTATAAAATCTGAAAATATTAAAGATAATATTTAAAATCTCTTGGACTCTCATGCTTCTACCTATATCACTTCCTAACTTCAAATCTTCCATATCGTTTCAAATGCATAGCTGGTATATAAATTCCAAAATACTCCTAAAATTAAAATTTCCTTATAAAACATCAAAATAGTTTATCTAAGATTGCTGGCATGCACTGTTATGAAATGGCTTCTACAGCTCCTTTTGTTGCTAAGAATTTGACTTTCTATAGCTTGTTGCTGACCGGGGGCTTTTTCCAATTGCTTTGAGTGGTTGGGGAGTTCTAGAGATACTAGTTGTTGCATGAGGAGAATATCCTTTCTAAACTGAAGATAAAATATAAGGTCCCATGGATAGGAATTTGAGATACATAGAAGAGTCTATCCCATGATTGAGGATGAAGACAAAATTAACCAAGAAAAAATAGTATGATAGACTGATGGGAGGACCCATAAACAAAAAAAATGGCTATATGATAGATTAAGGGTGCAACAAGATGGGTGACAATATTGATACCATAATGAGATAAAACAAATCGCACAACTTGGTTTGGATTGTTCATAACAATCATATAGCTTGAGTTCCTACCCAACCATTACCAATATTGATAAAATTATTGAATTTACCTAACCCAAAGAAATGCAGCATAAGCCAAATGAGGAGACAAAGCATAACATAGAGAAAAAAAAACAAGGGATGGAGAAAGATTTAATAGGGTAACTAGAGAAGGATCTTGGAGTTTCCATAGAGAGGACATGGATATGGAATTGATATGATTTTTATTCATGAACTACCAAGAGAGATTCCTCACACAACGAACCTTGTTATGCCAAGATAGCTACCAAAATATTACAAAGAGAGATGCTAAGAGACTGTCAAGGGAGTTTCGTCACACCAAAAACCTTGTTCTATCAAAATCACAATCCAATTGATGGAAACCCAGTTTATTACTCAAGTAGGGGAAGACACTTTATTTATGAACCACATTACATGAAAAAAAATGAATTGCATTCCTAGGAATCTCCAAACTCTTCTTGATCAAAACAACAACCATCAAGGATTGGGCCTGATTCTTGATACTACCTATTCTAGAGGCTAAATGACTTACCTTCATGCTTTCCATCACAATGAAGAGGACACCACATGTGTTGAGGGATGATCGTACTGCCTTATTTATACCATGATTGTTGGGAAGGTGGGATGAAGGTGATGATGTGTGGATATAATCCTACATGCTACGAAACTTATTAATGAATTTCATATCCTTAGATACATATGGGTGCTAATGACTTAGGAGATATTACATTTAGCAATGCTCCCCACATTTTTGTTAATTTCTCTATTTTTCAAATAGATTCCTTCTTTAGCCAAAGTGCTTGTTAATTTGTTGTGATATCTTGGGACATGAAAGGAAGTGACTTGTTGAAAGATTTAGATGGTGTTCTAAATCCTACTCATACTCCATAGGTAGGAATCATTTCTCTTTTAATTAATGAATATAATAATAGCTAGGGAGTTTCCAATGACAATTAGGTTTGTGATTCCAATTTATTTAGTGTCTTTTAACCATTTCCATAGTTCTAGGATATCTTCTTGATTATTGGAGGAACTTCCAATTGCCCATTGTGTTTTGAATATATATATTTTTTAATTATACAGTATCATGTCACATTTTCGATCGCAAATGAAGGTCGTCCGACGAGGTTGTTGTAGATCTGACAGAGTGAACCTGTCGGTCATCCGACACATAATCGTCGGTTATTCGACGTCCTCTAGACGACGTCCAATGAGGCTTCCATAGCTCCAACAACCAAGCCCATCGGTTGTCCATCAAATTTTCGACACCCAAAGGTGGGAATTTCGACGGCATATTCATCGAGGCTACCATAGCTCCAACAACCAAGCTTGTCGGTTGTCCATAGAATTTTCGACGACCAAAGGTGGGAATTTCAATGACATATTCATGTAGAACCCGTCGGACATCCAACTATTGTAAGTAGAATTTTTGACGACTAGACGTCGAAAATTTGACGACTTAATCATAATTTTTTGCAGCAAAATTGGCTGAAATTCGATGATGGTGTAATCGGATCTTCGATGGGTACCGGCATGGCGTCGAATATCTGATGTTATTCCACCGACGACAAAAAAATGCATTTGTCGAATAACCAATAGGGTATTGTCAAATTTCAGACATGGCAGCCGTTGGATTTTGGGCTCAATTTCTGTTGTGATACGCCTGAGCGTCATGTGGTGTCTTCAGGTGGTGTGTGTCTTTGACCATCATCGAACAATGTTGTTGAATATAATGTCATGATTGAGCTACTACACGATGCCATCTCTAATGATATTCGATCTCTTGAATTCCACCTTGACTCACATCTATTTGTATCATAGTTAAATGGTGCATACCATATCATAGATCCGACTTTATTGCGAAGGTTCTTACGAGTAATATTGTTAGAACAAAAATTTTACTACATAACATACATTCACATTCTTAGATTTTACAATCATGTTGTTGATTCTTATGCAAATTACGTTTTAGAATGGAACTTGTTACATGAATAATGAAGCATATACATTCCATTCACATTTAAAAACACATGTAAATACATCAATTCAATCACTATAAATTTTTTATTTCTGAATATAGTCCAAAATGGTGTCACAATATAAAATATCATAATACAAAATTGGGGATTTAAGCCACCAAAAAACTATGTGGTCTATACAAAAAAGTATATCTAAGAATCTATGCCTGTGGACCTGGGTGATGATCATGGTAAAAACCAAATGCATTGGCCAAACATCAGAATAATCTAACCCACACACAGGGTACTCCTACTATGAGGCTCTGCATAGCCTCGAGAAAGTCCTCGACTTGCACCATGGGTACCCTAAGTGTCAACCTAGAAAATTTTCCATGTATGTTTTGGAGTGTATGTTCCACATCTACATCGATCATGGCATCCCATTGTCCCCTCTGACAATGTTGGGGGAAGCCATATGTCCATCTCAAACCCAAATCTACATATGCATGATCAATGTCAGTACGTGATACCACCAAAAATATGTTTTTGATTCCATTATATAAAAAATACAAAAATACATTTGGGATTATTACCTATGTCACTGTATGCAACACCTGATGGTAGTGGCATGTGTGGGTCTCCACATAAGTAGATCCCTACATAGGGATAGTCGTCCACGGCCACGATCTGTCACCTCCACCAGTGGTAGAATTCTATTGGGAAAGGATTCGGTGTCCAACCTCCTCCTAACCGTCGCATCACCTCCACCCAACAGATTTGGGCCAGATCTCATAGAATATGTGGAGGAACCTCAAATATCAGGGTAAGGCCCCATACCCACTTGAAAAATAAAGTTCTAAGTATGTTGACCCAAAGTTATTTACCTTGACTAGCTTGCAGTCTGTCAACTGTTGTTTCATAGTGTTTAGCAGTGATGAGTTCCAATCGTACACTATAAGTCTCATAGACTCTATTGAATAAAACATGAGAGGCATAGAGGCATGATGAAGTGATGCTAACCCTGCTATTCTACCTATTACCAGAACAATCACCTTGAGACTTAGGATCTAGATGGAGTTCACCGGAACCTAGCTTTCGATCTTCTTAGTATCTGGAAGGAAATAAATGACTATATACTCCTCAATGGTGAGCCCTTGTCCCACCCCACGAGCCCACAAGTTTACTACCTCATCTCGGTGGGATATTCTGGTAATGAAGTAGATATCTTCCACTTCTAGTCTCAAGGGAATCCTATCTAGCTGAAAATCCTCTGTGTCTGGGTCCTAGTAGTCAACACACATCTAAATAATTCTTAATTGGGACCTCAAACCCCCAAGCTTCCAAAAATTATATAATACACATATTTTTATAGCTTGTTGAGTGTTTATGTCTCGGTGTACTTCTGTATCCACATCCTCATGCTCATGCTCCCTCCATTCTAGCACCATCCTGTCAAAAACATTGAATTTTGATGAGAATTTTCCATTGAATGAGGTATCTGCAGCCCTGTTCGTAAATTTTCTTGATAAAATTTGTGTATGTACATGGAATGTCTATGATTTTCCTGCATACATCAGGCCCTATACATGTCTTGATGGCTTGTGACCCGCGTGGGCCCGTATACCCATTTTTGGTTGCTACAAACTAAAAAATACACCATGAAAAATGAAAATAAATGTATGGAATAGATAGGGAACGAGAGTAGGATTTACCTGGTCCCGATGGCTCATGATTTTGTTTCTCCTATATATTGAAATCGATAGTTGAAGTTCGTGGTCCAAATGGCTCCAAATGCACTATTTGTGGTAAAAAAAAATGGTATGGTGAAAATGTGAATTTTTACTATTTATCAAAATTATTTTGAAATTTTTACCCACTTAGCCTATAGTTTGGACTTTTATTAACCTTTTTGAGTTGTTTTGGCCTAATATTGTGGTGTAGATACTTGTTCTCAGAGCACTTTCGTCGAGATATTGACCTGTTCGTGTCTATAATAGGTATAATTTCAAACTGATGTATAGGATAGAATCAATTTTTCTTATGCATCAAGCATCATCCTATGACCATGTCATCTTAACTATAGGTACAAACCCACTTCGTGATGTTACGAAACCTTCACATTTTTATTAGAAGTGACATTATGTAAGTGGTAGAGCCTTCCTACACATGGGTTCCCTAGACTCGATATTATATTGACATTTGGTATCCATGCCGATAGTCCTCTCATACATCTGGGAGTCCCTTGTAGTACCACCATGTGTTTGAGCAAGAACCTCATATTATTTCTTGAACTTTATGCTGGACATCTCTAACAGGGAGTCCTGTTTATATCAAGTTGTAATTGCATTTCATGCGTCCTCTTACTGTATTGAGATTTATCTCAGCTCCCTACTTCAGTTTTATGAACCTTATATCCCGACCTTGTCTCAATCCTAGAAAAGCAGAGCCTCCCATATATATTTTGCAGCTTTATCACTCCATACCCATAGGAGACATTTCCCTGAGTGTCCTTATCTTGCACATGCTTCCTTGCATTGAGCATAGGTATGTTCCACTGCTTGGAACTAGTTTTCTTGCTTGCGGCACTCTTTTTCTCCTAGTTCTGTATTATAAGCAATTTCATTCTTTTTAAAGCTTTCCAATATGAAAAATACCCAAAAAATAAAAAATAAACATAAAATGCTAGAAGGGAAATGATATTACTTTGGCATCTTTCGCGTCATGTCGTCTTTGAATAGAGCATTGTATATTACATCCATTGGTTGGGTTATTAGTATGAATTTAGGATATTTACTCATTACTCTGATTTTCTCCACCGACTGGTTATGCTTCCAGTACCTATGGAGCCTTTGTTGATGCCTCTTCTGTTGCAAAGTTTTCCTAGTTTTCATGATGAGTCTATGATGCCTATTAGTCTCCATCTACCATATGTTCTTGTTCAAAGGAATTTTATCCTGAGTCGGCCACTCCTCAGTTATATTTTCTTTGCATGTAGGCCATTCTCGATATAGTTACTAGTTCGTGCACATATTGTTTGTTCGAGTTCTTCCAAATTATCCAAAGTTTCTATGTACCTTGTGTTGGTTGATGAGGGATGCCTTAATTCCCTCCTTCCAACAGATTCTATTCCATCGAATTCAAATCATTTATTATGGAATAGGGATCTAGAGTCCATTGAGTTCCTTGAGACTTGTAGTCATTAGTGACAGGTTCTCTTTCCATCAAAATATTTGGGAATACATCAATGTTCCATGATCAATGGACTCTCTCAAGTGTTCAACCTCAACACATATATTCACACTTATTTGATTGCACTATGTACCTTGATTCCCATTATCATCATTAGTGGGATATCTCTCGTATGTTAACGATATACATCAATGACCGGTAATTAGAAGATGGTCCATCATGTTTGACCTCGACACCTTTATTCACATGATGAGACATGTACTAGTGGCATCTTGTGTAGAAGACCTCCGAGCTTGGTGGAATTCCTTATATGCTACCTTCTTGATCATGCCAGTATCTATGAGATATCAGTTATCATGACCACATTCTAGTGTACGCTAAGATGTCTTCATTAAGTATGAATGTATTATTTCACTGTATATTGTACGTGGCGATGACCACATGTGACATATGTCTATTATGCCTATTCATGGACATTGTACTATTATGTATCTGAGGAATTCTACACTTCGTATCTGCAGTCACATGTTGAGATTTATCATTGTACTGTATTGATGAGTGGCTAGTTTTTCCATCGGGGTCTTCATTACTCCACTTCTAGGATTGGTATAATGTATTTTGGCCATCATGTTACCCCTCTAATCTCACACATTAGAGGGCATCTATTATAGCTTATTTTACCAGACTTGGTAGATCATGTTTTTATGGCCTTCCCTATCCCTATGAAGACTCTTTAGACCCCATTTTCCCAATATAAACTTTTATGCTCCAAAAAATACCTTTAAAAAGTCATGTTTATTGGTATACGCGGGGAACTAACCTACAGACCATGTGTACATGCATCCTTCTCTACTGTGACCCGGGTACATCGAGAAATGTGCCAAAAATATTTGGTGTTTTCCTCATTAAGTCACGAATAACTTGACTATTGGCCTTCCATATGCCTGGAAATTCTCTAACTCGAAATTCACCTCCTATTGAAGGGCTATATATTGAGCTACTTGGATGCATTAGAGGAGGATAAATTATGAGAGAAAAGAAACTATAGTGGATTTGTGCCCCATTCTTGCATACTTGAGTATGCATCCCTTTGTCCTTTGATTAGCCATTCATGCTCTTCCCAAGCTTTCTATTGATATGGAGGATTGAAGTGGGGGAGGCCCAAGTGGAGGACTTAGTTTCTCCATTTAGACAAGGTTCCCACAGAGTTTGTCACATATATCTCTATTTATAATTAATATAAATATCCATTTCTCATCCATTATATGTATAACTATGAATATTCTTATCCATGGATGTAGTTGCTTTGATTATATATATATTGGATTGATATATGCTAGAGTAGGTTCTAATGCTTAATATATATCATTCTTGTATATTTCGTTGTTGTTGAGAATGAAATGTAGGTGCAAGTGTGATTGAAAGCTCAATGAGGATCTACTATGAACATATGGAACAAGGTACGATTATCATCGCTTAGTGTTCTACTTGTTTACCTCTTTAGTATATTTGAAGTGGATTGATTTCTGGTGTCATACAGTCTGACGCAAACCACCCCAAGCCATAGGAAGTTTTCTCCGTAACATGGAGCGTCACCTAAGTCCTTATGGTTGAAGAGATATGAATTTTTGAAGTTGGTGTACCCCACTGTTTTGGGTCATCCAACCAAAAAAAAGATAATTTAATTATTTATTGCATGTCGGCCTAAGAAAACTCCATGTTGAAACCAATATAAATACAAATTAAATGTCATTTAAAAATACAAGAAAAATGAGGAATACAGATCTGATTTTTGGGTATAGAGTGACTGAGGCAGTCATAGGCATGATAGAAGAAGGATAAAGCTCATATTTTCAAAGCAGTGCAAAATTAAGTAAATTTTTAAAGCTTTGATTCTTCTCTGATTATTTTTTGGTTACGAAAAAAAATGCCTCTAACAGGAGGGAAAATGGTTAGATTAAATGTCTGATATTTTAAATCTTGGCACCATGATCAAACTCAAAATCTAGCCATCTGGATTTTTCTATAGCAATCACAGGGTATCATGCATTCTATGTAACCTTGTTCCATGCCTTAGTAATCAAGTACAAAATGTATGATTCAGAGGTTGATTGAAGATATTAAACACCGAAGTTAATTGTAGTTGTTTATGGAGGCATCCAAGGTTCTGGTAGGAGGGTTTGATCTTTGTACATATTAAAACATGTGACATTGTGACCTCTGTTGAAGGTGGGTCAAATATTTGATCTCAACTATCATCCAAAATTTTCCATACTTAAAGTACTAAACTATGAATGCTTATCCACAACTTATGTTGTAAAAGGTTATGAGCTTGCTTGAGTGTTTTTATCATCACAGACCTTTCTACAGAAGGCTTAAAGACAGTATCCAAAGCTTTGTCTATGTAATCTTAGTATATAATAACTAATTAAAGACGTTTTTGAATTGAAGTGAGTTATACATATATGAGTTTGTAAAAAGGGGGAGAAAATATCACTAAGGAAGCCACATGCACAAATTTAAAGGAGCATAAACATGTGTAAAATATTATTGAAAAGTGTGTTTTCAAATTGAGAATCATTCTAGAAGTTTACAAAGGTAGTCAAATGTGAGTGTTGAAAAGAGGGTCATATAGAATTCTGAGTTTGAATTAGGATTGAAATCTTATCAACTATAGTCATAGAAGTGTTATTCTAGAAATTTGATAAGGCATATCTCATGCATGCTTTGTATTTTTTGAGGCAAGTAAAGTGATTAAGAAAGTAAGGAATATTAATATCAGTCATAAAAGGTTGCAGACATATTCGAATTAGTTTGAAAGGCATGCTAATACACCATATCAAGTCTACTAAGTGAGAGGCAGCTTTGATTGAGCAATCAAAAGCAGATCCTTATGAGTAGATGTATGTGGCATTGGCAGAGTTGATTTCGATTGCAAGCTGAGTCTTGCAATTAAGAATTGGACTCCTCACCTCTTCTTAGTTGGAGTTAAGAAAAACTAGGTTGTGCCTTGGAATAGGAGTTGTTTCTCTTCAGTCATGGTGCTGATATAATCATGAAGATTGAAGTCTTCCATTGAACTTCATATCAAATTATAAATAATTGTTTCTATACTTATCTGGTGATGTGTCTCTTGTTATGATCTATGTTGATGGCATGCCTAAGTATATATAAGATATATGTTGATTAGTTGATGAATGATAGAGTACTCAGTAGTTTTATGTAAATGATAAAATATACTTAAGTTTTTATAGGTGAACATTTCCAGAAGTCCGTGCACACTGATTCACTCCCCTCTCAGTGGTTTCATTGTGTCCAACAATTGGTATCAGAGCATGCCTTCAACACAAACCTTGCTAGCTTGAAGGAGATCCATGGACACATAATGGAAGGACAAGCAGAGTGCTCCAATGATGAATTTACAGTATTTGATATTACTTTGGATGGATAATCAAGATGAAATATTATCTGAAGAAGTTTGTTGTCTCGTAGATTATGATCAATCCACCCATTTCATCCAACAAGAAGACCAAGACATGTGCACAAAAATATTCCAAGAAGGAAAACACCATTGCCTTGAAATTTCTTGTGTATGGACCCTCAATCTCTGTTAAAGAGAATGTAGAAGAATGCATATCAAGCAGAGACTTATGGTTTAAGATAGAAAGTCAGTACAAAGAGGGATCCAATACACAAACAAGGAAATAGAAGTCAATCCCACTGAATATTTGAGGCAAGAAGAAAAATAAGTGAAAGAATCAAACACCAGTGAAGGTAAGGATCTTTCTGATTACAACAATAGTGATTTTGATAACAATCATAAATGATCTTGAAGATGCTAAGAAAGATTTCCTGGCATTTCTTTTAATGGACATTGACCTCAAATACAATTTGAGGCTTAAAAGGAAGATTTTGGGGTCTTTCGAAAAGTACCATGAGAAGTCAATGGATCTTCTCAAGAAACTCAATCACACGAAGACAAGTTTACAAGATGAGATAGAAGATAGACACAATGAAATTGAAATATTAAACCTCAAACTAATCAATCAAGCATAAGAACAAGAAAAACCTAGTACATATTCAGAAGGGATTGAAGAATCAAGGAAGGATAATGTTGATTTGAATTTTCAATTTGAGGGAGATAAAAGGATAGAGGTGTGGAAATTGAACCCAGGTGTTAGAACAATTAAACTCACAAAAATTGCCAATTACACATGCAAATTACACACAAAGGAGACTGAATATGGAGCAGAACACTAATCTGTATTGAATAAGTGTACAATAGACAACCCTGTGAAGTCATAGGCTGCCACAATAAATAATTACATGAGAGATTTGAATGCATGAGGATTCCATTCGAATTTTTGTTGGGCTTAGGGAAGACCTGGGTTCTATACCTTTGTCTTCGCACCAAAAAAAAACCCACAGTGTTGGCCCTCTCGGCAACAACCTGCGAACAGGTTGCAGTCTCACCCAAAATAGCTATGGGGTGCCGCAGAATTAGGTTTCTGCAAGCAGAAGAGGGATATTACTGTACCTTTAGCTTATAACAAATGATAATCATAAAATACAGAGCTTTGATATTCACTTATTTAGCTTCGCAGTTAGATAAACAAATGGTTCCTTGATTAACCCTTTACTGGGAATTCACAGCGAAGTTAGTATTTAGCAGTGATCTTACTTATCAGTTATATAATTATTAATGCATAAAAGAACATAACAACAACACAACAGAACCACAACACATGATATAATGTGGTTCACCCCCAGTTTAGGGGCTACGTCCACAGAACTGTGTTTTATTCAACTCTTTACAAAAACCACAGTTCTGATCTGCGCACTTAGCTGCAGATCCCTTCAATTCCTCAAAGCTGCGCACTAAGATACAGATCTCTGCGCGCATAGCTGCAGATCTTCTTAATCACCCAAAACCCTCTGCGCACACAGCTGCAAAGGTCGTCCATGCACACAGCTGGCACTTAACCTTTCTTACAAAACAAGCCTTAGCTTCACATCAATTCATCTTACATCAAAAGCCTAAACTGACTTCTTTACAAAAGTGCTTATTTATAGTGCACTTGTTACAAAACCATGGGCTTAAACCATGGGCACCCCAAACCCTAAACCCTGGACTTAAACCATGGGTTTATTACAAAAAGAAGGCTTTTACTCAACCCTGACACCCCTAAGACTATTTTGATTCCAACTCCGCTTACAAACTTCCACAAAAACCGTGCAGTTACCAAAATTAGGGACTGTTAAGGTGCGCGCCCCAACAGGCCCCTAAGACTCACTAGTGTCTTGTCTCGGGACACTCAGCTGCTCGTCTGGTGGGATAACTTTGCTGGCGAAGATAGTGAACTGCTTGTTGAGGCCACGCATGATATTGTAAGCTGCTTGTTCCTTCCCCACCAGCTCCTTTAATGCTGTCGTTGACTCTTCGCTAGCCTTTTCCTGTGCAAATGCATCGTATTCCTTCAGAAATTTGAGCTGGCTATCCACAGCAGTACTTAATTCCAAGGCCTCATTGACAAGGGGCTGCATAGAATCTTCCAGTAGTGTTGCTTTTGTTCTGTACAACTCAATCTCTTGCTGGAGTTCCTTGCTTTGTTTTACCTTGAGCATTTTTTGCATAGGGGGAAGGGTCTTAATTTCCACTTTTACTGCGTCCAACTCTGCTTTTCGCTGCTTGATGGTTTCCTGCAGCTTTTGTACTTCAGGGTTTTCTTACAGTGTTTTCCAGGCGTCGACACTTTCCTCCAGTAGTTTTACAGTGCTGCCCATGATATCTGAGATTTTTGCTCTGAGGCCTGAATGTTTGCGTGGTGCTGCTCTCTAACCTCTGGTGGGCCTTCCAGGATAATGCGAAGTTGAAGCTCCGCAATCTGAGCCTCATACTCTGCTTTAAGCTTCTCTATTTCACTGCGAGACTACTGTGCGTAGTCTTTTAGTTTGGAGATTCTTTGCTCCGGTTCTTCCTCATTCTGGATGTCGAAGTCAGGAAGACTTCGACACACCTCCTCCAATACGCGCACCAATGTGAACTGCTTACTTTCTGCATCGCTCTTTCTCTGCTCTGCTTCCTCCAACTATGCTGCGAGGCTATCATTTAGCTTCCTGTTATTTTCCAACTGTATTTGTGAGTAGTGGTCTCGTGCTTGGATTTCCTTTGCGATAGCTGACTAACAGAGATGTAATTCTATCATGGACATATTAGTGTAATCTATTCCAACTATCATGCTCATCTCCGCGCGAGATGCTGCATCAGTTATTATGAGTGCTACGCTTAACACTTGTCCCCGGTGTTCTCTAACCAGCCATTGTCTTGTGTCTGGCTGCGCAGGTACTAGGGCACTACTTTTCGCAGCACCAGTCGCTAATTTTTCTGTTAACTCCTTCAGCTCTGAGATTCGCTTTGCTACACCAGTGATGGCATCAAGATGCGTGACTGCAAACTCTGACCATTTCTTGGTGAGAATTTCTATGTATTTTGACAGAGCCTGATTAAGCTCCTCACTTGTCAAGGTGGGGTCTTCGTCGATATTCTTCTCCTTCGACGCTTTCATTTTCTTTCGGGACTGAGGTTTGGTCACTTCTTTGGCCTCTGGTGACTTGCGCTTATCTGGCCGATTAGGGTCTGAGATAGTTTTGACCGACTCCTCTTCTTCTCCTTCATCTCCGCCATCTCCACCCTGGTCGCTTTCACTCTCCTGCGACTCACTTTGCTCTTCGCTGTCTTCTGGGGGGTCTTGCTGCTGCGTTTGACTAGGTCCAGTGCCAACATTGGTGACCGGATGGATTGGAATGCTGGGCTTTGTTCCTACGTCCTTCAACCAGTCAGCTGACCACTGCTGAACTACCACAAGGATGTCTTCTTTGGTCACCACATCTGGCAACTTCCAGCATGCCTTCTTCTTATCTACGTGGGCCTGGATGAATACATTGTGCATGTCGGCCCTGAAGGTGGCCACTCCATTGTATTGAGAGGATAGCTCATTACTTAGCCGTGGAGTCTTTACAATCTCATATGAGATACTCATGGCGTAAAAGGTGAACACAGTGTTCGTCATCTGCTGGGATGCTTTGTCCTGTGACACCCAGAGCGATGCATACCTCGCTGCATCTGGCATGCTTGGAGGTACATCAATAAAATGTGCCTCGGTGGGCTCTTTCCACCCGATCAGGGCAATAAGCATGATTAGCCATGAATAGTGGAAGGGTCTACCTTTTTCCTGGGCGTCGCAGGCATCTTCAAGAAATTCCTTAGTGATGTATGCTGCCCAGTTGTAAATGTATCCTTTCGCACAGTTCGCAGCAATACTTACAATTAGGGAAGGTACTTTGTATGGTCTGCACTTCCGCATTAGCTTGCAGGATAAGAGCTCTGCAGCGAATCGAATGTTGTGATGCTAAATGGTTGAGGTTTGATACCCTCGCTTCCCTTTCGTCAGCCTGAAGCGTTCCTTCATGCTATGTGCTAGCTTCACATCTTCATGTTTTCCCAAAAACTCAATGCTAGGGTCAGGCCCTTCCTTAGGCAAGCCCGTAATCTGGTGAATGAGTTCTCCATTGATGGTGATTTTCTAGTTTTTGATCCATAGGTACCCATCATGCACCAATGCCAATAATTTTTTGACCACCACGGTTACCTATGTGCTGCGACCGAAGTGGGGCACATCGAGCATCTTCAACAAACCAGCTTTGTCCAAGCCAGCAGCCCACTGTTTCACTTCTAATAATGTCGCTCCAGTCTCCTGATAGCGGACAGAGTGTAAGTATGTCCTAGGTGCGAACTGTGGAAATTTCCCCTGATCATTTGTATCATGGTCAGTGTACTTGAGCCTGTCTATCTTCCCTGTCATTGTCCCGACCAGCTACACACCCGGTGGCAGGGAAGGGGTGCGTAATGTGAACTTCTTCATCCGTCGGGGGAGCTGAACTCCTGGTCGGACTGGAGGAAGATACGGTGGATGCTGCGGTGCAATGTTCTCATCCTCTTTAAGCAGGACCTCTGCTGAGCCAGACGGATTCATCTTGGGATCCTCCGGTGTTTTCCCTGATTGCTTGTGTCTGTCTTCGTTTCGCTTAGAACGAACTTTAGGCTTAAATTTTTTTCTGGTAGAGCGTGTCTTCATTAGCTGGGTCGGTGCTGGGGGAGTCTCTCCGTGGGGTGCAGACGTAGGTGGATGGATAAAAAGGTGCGACAGACCCTCCTATTCAAATTCTCTCACTAACTTCTGAAGCTCACTATCAGCTGACATGGATGCAATTGTAAAACTCAAGAATTTGTAGAATGCGAACGTCATGGGTGTGGGTGTCTTCTTATAGAATCCATCCACAACATCTGTCATAACTGTGCATTGATGATACCAAATCTAATAGAGATATTGTCCAAATGACGGTAGATTTTCCAAGATCTCATTAATATAGGTAGTTAATACAGGTAGCGTACCGACGCCACCAATTTTGATTTCTTCCAACGGTCGTATTGTAAGCCTTGACAAATATTTCCTTCTTTGGCACAAGCAGTGACTCTGGTTGCACCAAAACAAGGACATTCGACATTTCCTGATACCATCTTCGACATGGCTTCGAAATTCAACTCACAATAGAATGTCTTCCACCACCTCAATGATTCCTTTCATTTTTGAGAACCCTGTCAGAGATAGGTCCTGATATTCATGGAGAAGTGGGTCACCTTACTCACCATTTCGTCATCCCAATAATCTCCAATGGTAGCATACTCAGGGTTTTCTTCTGACCCAATGTTTACGGTCCGCGTCTTCAGGGGTTGAGTCACTTCAGGTGCTTCAACTACTGGTCCATGTACTTCATAGTGTCCTTCTGAATCAGGAATGTTAATATTGTGCAGATCGTCATCCTCGTCAATTGCGAGGTTATAACATTCTACTGCATTGGCTTCTTGTTCCTTCCAATCAGGTTGGTATTCTGCTATTTCTTGATCATCAAATACTTTAGTATGGATCAACCTAACAGCCGCGTCCAAAGCAGGAGAAACCTCATTAATAGAAAATGTCAGCACAAAACTATCAACAAGACTATCCCAACTTACAGTACCGTGGTGAAGCTCGACCTCCACATACCAATTCTTTGCTATAGGTTCCAGGGTGTGCACAAACCTATGTACCCATTCTTCATGAGGTACATGCTTCCATGATTCGTAGCATTGCTCCAAATGTCCCTGAGGACTGGTCATACCATTAAACCTGCTTCGCACCTCCTGAGGTTGGTCCCTGAATCTTAGGCAAAGGGACTTTTGGCATGCTTCCCAACTATGAATGTACTTTTTGTGACCATTCCACCATCTAGCTGTTGTGGCTCTGAATGCTGAATCTAGAGTCTCCATTTTATGTGAGTCTAGTACCTGTGCTGAGAATTGCACAATAAAATCTTCTAGGTTTGTCGAACCATCAAAAACAGGTATGGTTCTTGTTTATGAACTAAGCCATTTGAGAGACTTGGTAATTCTTGGACATCGATGTCCATGTAGCTCATACAGTCTATTCTGCAAATTCTCTAGGCCATCATCTGAATCCGTCATGCAGGAGCTGTCACACTGCCAATCCATGATACCTTCGGCAGTAGGATCAACATAATATTCTTCCTTCGCTGTGATATTGTAGATATGGTCCAAAACATCCTGGTCTTCATCTCTTGCTGGCTCGGTGTACCTCTCTCCTTGAGAAGTATCCAATGGTACTATGACTCTCAGTCCTTTCCCTTCGAAATTCATCTGCCTCTTCTTCAGGTTGATGACTGCATCATTATCTATTGCCCATTCAATGCCTAACAATGTTGGATAGGGGTTGCTGTCATCAATTATTTCAATTACCTCAAAGTCTGCTAAGGTACTGACTCCATCAATATCTATTGATACACTAGGGAGTCTTCCTAGGGGCACAATCTTCTGCTGATTGGTTAATCTCAACTGTATAGGGGACCATTCCAGAGTAGTTTTTCCCATTTGTTCCCATGTCTGCTTAGTTAAGACATTTACTTATAATCCTAGGTCCAAGATGACATCAGTCATGTCATACTCTCCTATTTGAGCATTCAATCTCATTTCCCTACCAGTTCTTCTGACTCTATGAACAATTTTTTCCTTACCAGAACTTCGTTGAGGTTCGCAAGAAGCAATAACTCTCTGCAACTCATTTAAAGCATTCTGATTTCTTAAGAGCTTCATACAACTTTGTAAAAAGGAGGACAGTGTACTTACTTTATCCGTCAAAGCTTCTTGTGGCTTCGACTGTTGCTGAGGTTGTTGCGTAGGTGCTACTTATATGTTGGGGTCAGCAAAGTCTCTCTTGGCTTCCAGAAATGTCTCTTCTTCTCTTTCAACATCAAATGCAGGGATTTTTTCTGGGGCCTTACGGACCCAAGCCTCGATAGGTTGTTTCTCCTTATTCTACACTTTCGTCTTAGCTCCACTCCTGGTAACAACATTGATGGCTGGGACAAGTCATTGCTCCACAACAATCAGCTGAATATTCTGAGTAGGGGCACTATTTCTTTCTTGAATCTTGGCTATCAGCTGTGGGCATTGCTCAATCACATGGTCGACAGCTCTGCAATATCGACATGTCGTAGTTGGGTTCCGATAGTCTCTAGCTAGATGTCTTGCCTGGTTACAGTTATAGCACACAACCTGGCCTTGTCCTCTGCTAGCCATACCACCATGACCACGACCTCCAAAAGTTCCATGACCTGATGTACCACTACGGTAACCATATCCATCATTGCCTTGGCCATCATTTTGTACCCGATAAGCATCATAAGTGCGTTCTCTCATGAGGTCAAAGCTGTGACACTCATCTTCGTTGTGTCCCACTGACTTACAGAACTTACAATAAGGGTTCTTAGGGACTTGCACATACCTCTGCAGAAGATAGCATTCTTCAGGTTGATGCTGGCCAGTTGTCCTACAGATCTCACAATATAGAACACTAGGGTTGAATGGGTTTGGTGCACCAGAATTCAGGAAATTTCTTACTGCAGGACACTATTCCTTGTCGTGACCCTCTATCCGACATCATGTACACCAAACCTCTTCACGACTAGATTTCCCTTTTTTCATATCGCGAAGCTCCAGAGCCATCGCTGCCAACTGTGCTTGTATTTGAGCGATACCATAATTATCTTCGACAGGGGCTGTTTCAAGCTTCATAGCAATTTCCAAAGCCTCCTGCTGATCCATAACCTTCTCTTGCATGAGTAGAGTCCTGATGTGTGGTAACAAAGCTGCAATGAACCATTCCTTATGCTACACTGGTCCAATTGTGAAATTGACTTGATCTAGCAGAACTTTGAACCTCTAATCAAAGTCCCACACTGATTCTCCTCGCCTCTGCTACACTGTGACTCTGATTTAGCTCAGTGATACACTGTGACTCTGATTTAGGCTTCTTAAATTCCTTTATCATTGCTTCTTTTTTATCAGCCAAGACATGGTTCTAAGTGCTGGAAAAATTCATGAACCAGGTCAAAGCACGGTCTCTAAAAGAAGTAACCAGCTGCACTCTTCTTGTATCTTGATCCGTAATGTTCTTAGTAGTCCACACTGCTTCGCATAAGAACCAGAACTATTCTGGATCCTCTAATCCAGTTCCTTTGAAAACAGGGAGCTTAATGTCGTCATTCATATGGGCCATCGCGGATCTAGGGGGGGGGGGAAAGGGGGATTAGTAGTAGGTGGGGGGGGACTTACTGGGGTAGACTGACCTGCGACAGGGATACTTACGCTAGGGTTACTTTCAGACTTCGACGGGTTCTCGGGTATAATAGGTCTTCGCTAAGGGGGTTACCGAAGGATTTCCAACAGAAGGGGTTTCTTTGGGCTCTGAGGCTGCTGGAATTACGGGGTTAGACTCGGTATTCTGACCTAGGGTATAGGACTCAAAATTCCTCTTGTACCTTTTGACACTTCGCAACAAACCACTTTGCTCGTCGAAGGTACTTTCACTTGCAAACATAGATTAGTGATACTAAATCTAACAGTATGATTCAATGAGCAATATACCTTTTTCAGCCAATCGCATTTTAATTCTCAAACTAAATGAATTCAAGTACTTACCCCTTGGTCCTTTGAAGAAATGCCGTTTGGCTTCACTGAAGGACGTACTTGTGTCAATGGCGAACTCCGTCACAAATGCTTCAAGGGTTTGCGTTGTCTAGAAATCAACAGCGTGGGATATCTCGTTGTTCACCCCTTTCAATATATTAATTCTTGCGGGGGTCAAATCAGGAAACTAACCTTCTTAGAAGTTCATCCTTCTCTCCGTTAACCTGGATAACCACTGGTGCAACTCTATGTGGATACTACCAAAGAAAATTTCATAAACATCAGAAAAAACATACCTTTGTAAAAATTCGTTTGAACTATGATGTGGATCTTTGTTCTCTTGTACAACAAAGTTCAGATAAGTCTCTTCAATCCAATCACCGATTTCTTTCATTGAGTGTCTCCAAAACATAGCCCTTGAGGTACAACATAAACCCCTCTTAAGTAGATACTGAGTTCAACCGACAACGGAACCAATTTGTTGGGCTTAGGGCAGACCCAGGTTCTATGCCTTTGTCTTCGCACCAACAAAAGACCCACAGTGTTGGCCCTTTCGGCAACAACCTGTGAACAGGTTGCAGTCTCACCCGAAATAGCTATGGGGTGCCGTAGAATCAGGTTTCTGCAAGTAGAAGAGGGATATTACTATACCTTTAGCTTCTAACAAATGATAATCATAAAATACAGAGCTTTGATATTCACTTATTTAGCTTCGCGGTTAAATAAACAAACAGTGCCTTGCTTAACCCTTTACTGGGAATTCACAGTGAAGTTAGTATTTAGCAGTGATCTTACTTATCATTTATATAATTATTAATGCATAAAATAACATAACAACAACAAAACAGAACCACAACACACGATATAACGTGGTTCACCCACAGTTTAGGGGCTACGTCCACAGAACTGTGTTTTATTCAACTCTTTACAAAAACCACAGTTTTGATCTGCGCACTCAGCTGCAGATCCCTTCAATTCCTCAAAGCTGCACACTAAGCTGCAGATCTCTGCACACACAGCTGCAGATCTTCTTAATCACCCAAAACCCTTTGTGCACACAGCTGCAGAGGTCATCCACGCACACAGCTGGGACTTAACCTTTCTTACAAAACAAGCCTTAGCTTTGCATCAATTCATCTTACATCAAAAGCCTAAACTGAATTCTTTACAAAAGTGCTTATTTATAGTGCACTTATTACAAAACCATGGGATTAAACCATGGGCACCCCGAACCCTAAACCCTGGACTTAAACCATGGGTTTATTACAAAAAGAAGGCTTTTACTCAACCCCGACACCCCTAAGACTATTTTGATTCACAACTCCGCTTACAAACTTCCACAAAAACCACGGAGTTACCAAAATTAGGGACTGTTAAGGTGCGCACCCCAACAATTTGGTCAAAAGAAGGCTTACTAAATCGAAGCAAATCCCCCATAGGTGCATAAAGAAGTTTCCAAATCTGTCTAGGAGCTCACGAATTGGAAAAATCAATTAGGCAAGCTAATAGATGATGGAAGGACAACTCATACATTCTTTTCTTAGGAGAAAAGAGTGGAGGATGATGAGGACAAAAAACAAGTTAACTTCACCTAGTCAAACTTTCCCAATTGCCTTAAAACTCAGCAAAAGCAGGCAATAAAGCAGAAAAAGTAGACATGCGCTAGAAAGGCCAGGAATAAAGTAGATTTGATTCCAAGTGGTTTCCCAAGCACTCCATGACTCAATTTTAGCAATTTTGACCACTTTGGACATGTGGAGGACAACTTGCATAAGGTGGAATATGGAAACTAGGCAAATAAGACAAAAATTGGATTAATTAATGTCTAAGGTAGCTAACTATGGGTTGATTATTATTACACCCCCCCTTAAGCCTGACTTATGAGTAAAATATCAGAAAATTATAGGGCCTAGCAACAAGGCTTAGTCACCCTTTACATACTGCATGTCCATTTAACCAAAGAAAGAGGCAAAAACCTAGTGGGAAAAATCCTCCCTTAAGCATGGACAGTTAAACAAAATTTGAAAATCTTGTCATCACTCATGCTTCACAGCATGATCAGCAATCCCCCATAATGATTTGAGATTGTTGAATGTCTTCTAACAAAAAACTTTGGTGAAGATATCTGCTACTTGTTCCGGAGATGAACATAAGAGTAGGTGAATGGTGCCATCATGCACAAGCTGTCTATCTCAATGTGTTTGGTTCTCTGTCTCTGAACTGGATCATTGCAAATTCAAATGGTACTCTGATTATCACAATAGATAGTAGTTGAGTATTCTGATTCGAAGACACACTCACTAAGTAACCCCTGCAACCATAAACATTGAGTTGCTGCATTTACAACTCCTCTGTACTCTGCTTCTGTAGGTGAGAGTGCAATGGCACTCTGTTTCTTGTTTGACCAGCTGATTGGTCCTTCAGCAAGCATGAACACATATCCTGATGTTGACTTTTGATCTGTGTTGTCACCTGCCCAATCACTGTCAGTAAACCCAATCAAATCAAGATCAGATTTAGCTTTGTAGAAGATCCCATGAGTCTTTGTTCCCTGAACAAAGTTAAGGATCCTTTTGGATGCCCTCCAATGGATCTCATGAGGCTGATCCATGTATCTTGAAGCCACACTTACTACATAAGAAATATCAGGTCAAGTATGTGTAAGGTACAGCAAACACCCAATCAGTTTCCTATACAGTGTATTGTTTACCATAGGTGAAGAATCAGCTTCTTCAAGCTTAACTCCTGAAAGGAAGGGAGTCTTGCTTGGATTGCAATCCTTCATGTTGAACTTGTTCATCAAATCCAAGGCATACTTGGACTGATGTACTTTGATTCCATGTTTGTTTTGAGCAATCTCGATCCCCAAGAATTGGCTCAATAACCCCAAATCAGTCATAGAGAATGCATGGTTCATTGCATCCTTCAAGGAGGCAATTTCATCCTTTGAGCTTCCTGTAATGAGAAGGTCATCAACATACAAGACAATAATCATTAGAGAACCGTGAATCAGCTTCAAATAGACATTTGGATCTGACTTTCATCGAACAAAATTCAATGATAGCAGAAAGCTATCAATCTTGGCATACCAAGCCTTGGGGGCTTGCTTAAGCCCATACAATGATTTCTTTAGCTTGCACACAAGAGATGGATTAGTAGCAAATCCTTGAGACTGCTGCATGTAAATCTCTTCAGTAATATCTCCATTCAAGAAATCACACTTCACAGCCATGTGATGTACCTCCCACTGCTTCGAAGCTGCAATGGCTAAAGCTAGCCTGATGGAGTCCATCTTTGCCACTGGTGCAAAGGTCTCATTGTAGTCTATGCCATGTACCTGTGAGTAGCCCTTGGCTACCAATCTTGCCTTATATTTAAAATGTGAACCATCAGCAGCAAATTTGGTTTTGTAAACCCACTTACACTGAACTAGCTTCCTCCCTGGGGGAAGATCACTTAGCTCCCAAGTGTTGTTCTTCTGGAGTGAGCTGAACTCTTCTTTCATGGCTGTTTGCCATCTTGGATCATGTGATAAATATTCATATGTTTGTGGGTCTGATTCAACCATCAGATATCATTTCTCTGCAAACAAAGGGTCTTTCACACACAGAGCACTCTCAAACTGAGATCTAGTCCTCCTAGGATCATTAGGATTTCCAGCTAGTTCCCCAGCTGCATGAATGGTATTTGCTTCCCATTTTGGTCTTGTAGGACTGTTAGGATTTGAAATTAAATCATCATTATCAGACATATCAGAATCAGCAAACTTAACTATCTCTTCACTTACATTCAATGGTTCTGGTGGTGAAGAGGATTCTCCAACTTCCACTGCTGCTAAAGGCTCTTCTTGGAACTGAACACTCCTTTCAATGAAGGATTTGTTTGTGCTCAAATTGATCAGCTTGTACCCTTTTGAATCTTCAAAGAACCCAACAAATAGACACTCTTGTCTTTGGGGCTGCAAAGCCTTCCTCCTTTCTGTTGGAATTCTAGCCCAAGCCCTTGAGCCAAAAATCCTGAAATGGGTCACATCTGGCTTGTGCCCACTCCATGCTTCGAAAGGAGTCATACCATCAAGTTGTTTATGAGGCACCCTATTCTAGATATAGGCTGAACATTTTATAGCTTCGGCCCAAAAATTTGGTGGCAAAGTCTTAGCCTCCATCTTGCAGGTTGCCATCTTTTTCAGTGATCTGTTCTTCCTCTCAGCAACACCATTTTGCTGTGGTGTGTAAGGGATAGAATGCTGCATCTGAATACCTGCATCTGCACAATATTGAATGAACTTAAAATTGACATACTCACCACCATTGTCAGATCTGAGGACCTTGAGTTTCCTCCCAGACTGGTTTTCAACCAAAGCCTTAAAGACTTTGAAGAGGCCAAAAACTTCAGACTTGTGTTTCAGGAAGTAAACCCAACAGTAACTGGAAAATTCATCTATGAATGTCAATGCATATTTGGCCTGACTCATTGACATATGAGGAAATGGGCCAGCAACATCACTGTGGATCAAATCAAGAGGTGCAGAGGTTCTCTCATGACTAGCTTTCTCAAATTTATGCTCTGGGTGTTTTCCTAAGATGCAACCTTGACAGACTCCTTTGGAAAACTTAATCTTTGGTAACTCTATGACCATTTATTTTTCACTAAGATCAGAAAGATACTTATAGTTAAGGTGGCCAAATCTTTCATGCCAAAGCTTGCTTGCCTCATTATCATGAATCAAAAGAGCAGATGGGTTTGAGTAGGGTAGGAAGTGTGAGAACATGTATACCTTCGAAGTGTGATTTGCAACTCCTTTTGCAATGACTTTACCACTTGAGATCTCTGTGATATCAAATTCATTAGGGGAGAATATGAATTTCTTTGGAGACCTTGTGTGGGTCATCTGATACACTGATAAGAGGTTAGAGGCAAGACCTGGAACATACAATACATTGTTGAAATTACCATGGTCAAGATCAATCCTCCCTTTGCCCAAAATTTCAGTGAGAGAGTCATCTCCCAGTACAATTGGTGGACCTTTCAACATGTCAAGTGAGGGGAATGCCTCCTTGGTTGAAACCATATGTCTTGAAGCTCCAGAATCAATGCTGAAACTAGGTGAGCTTGATGTGCCAGCAACCAATGCATGAACTGTCTCTCTGTCTTCTGAATTTGATCCTCCTTCCTTCTTCTTTGAGTTGTTAGGAAGGGAGATGCCATTATTCTCTGGGATTTGGGTCAGCATGTCAATTTGCTTCTTCATGCAGGAGCTTTCAGGATGATTTCCCTTACTACAGTATGCGCACTTGCTCATTTCTCCTTTGTTCTTCTTCTTCTGGAAGTTCTTATTGGAGCTTTGGGGATCCTATGGAGACTTGTTCTTGCCTCTCTTTTGCTCAGGTGGCTTCTTAGATTTCTTCTTGCCAGTTTGAATCCACCCTCAAATCTCCAGCAACCAGAGCTTGGTCTTTGGAAAGTTTGATGGTTCCCATCATCACCAAATTATCTTGTTCTTGTGTGAGAGATTCCATGAAATTTGCAAGGCTAGGCATTTTCCAGGCTCGAGCTGTCAACTTTGTGGCATGGAAGTTCGAGACAAACACTAAATAGTTAGGGCCAGGCTTTGAGAGTATGGCCAAAACCAGTTGCTCCTCCTTTTCGATCCCACACTGTTTTAGCTGCAAAACAAGGGCTTTGAACTTGGAAAAATAGAGTTGCAGGGATTCAAAGCTATTGGGACTCAGGGAGATCAATTCATTTTCAATTTGATGTCCCCTAATCTCATCTATCTTACCAAAAAGCTCAACAAGATTCTCCCATAATTCATTTGGTGATGTTAATCCATCAATATGGAAAAGGAGGTCTCTGGATATGCTCAGACACAGGAGACCATAGGCCTCATCCCTCATGTTGTGCCATTTAATTTTCTTTGCAGTTGCATTAGGCTTTGCTTATATTTCCATAGTCACTCTGTAGAGGCCTTTCACTCTCAACAGTATCTCCATCTCTACTTTCCATTCAAAGAAGTTAAATGGAGTCAAGATGATCTTCTGAGATTGATCCATAGCTCAGAAATTGTCCCTTCAGTCAGCAGAATGCTCCCAGTCGATGATGTTGAACCTACAATGATAAATTGGAAGGAGATAAATTGATATACAAAGGCTCTGATACCATGTGGAAATTGAAACCAGGTGTTAGAACAATTACACTCACAAAAATTGCCAATTACACATGCAAATTGCACACAAAGGAGACTGAATATGGAGCAGAACACTAATCTGTATTGAATAAGTGTATAATAGCCAACCCCGTGAAGTCATAGGATGCCACAATAAATAATTACATGAGATATTCTAATGCATGAGGATTCCATTCGAATTTGGTCAAAAGCAGTCTTACTAAATCTAAGCAAATCCCCCATAGGTGCATAAAGCAGTTTCCAAATCTCTCTAGGAGCTCACGAATTGGAAAAATCAATTAGGCAAGCTAATAGATGATGGAAGGACAACTCATACATGCATTTCTTAGGAGAAAAGAGTGGAGGATGATGAGGACAAAAAACAAGTTAACTTCACCTAATCAAACTTTCCCAATTGCCTTAAAACTCAGCAAAAGCATGCAATAAAGTAGAAAAGGCAGACATGCGCTAGGAAGGCCAGGAATAAAGCAGATTTGATTCCAAGTGTTTACCAAGCGCTCCATGACTCAATTTTAGCAAGTTTTACCACTTTGGACATGTGGAGGACAACTTGCATAAGGTGGAATATGGAAACTAGGCAAATAAGACAAAAATTGGATTAATTAATGTCTAAGGTAGCTAACTATGGGTTGATTATTCTAACAAGAGTAAGTCTTGAAGGACCAATTGGATGAAAAGGAGGAGAAATGTCAAAAGCTTGAGATGGAAGCAGTTGGTATTAGAAAGGAAAGTGAAAATTCTAATGCGTGCGTAAAATTTAGGAACAAATCAATCATCTTGGACAATATCTTGGACTGTCAAATATCACCTTTTGATAAATCTGGCCTAGGCTACAACTCAGGAAAAGAAAATTCCATAGCAGACACTTGGACACCTAGAAAGTATGAGGCAAGCCCATCATTCTCCAAAAGTTAAAGTAAAGTTTATCCTCATGTACCTACACAAGAAAACACATACTTTAAAAAATCAAGAAGGCATCAAGAACTTGGTCCTACTCCTCAAAGCATATTTAGAAGGGAAGAAACTCCAAGATGGAATCAAAGTATCAGGTATGAAAATAGTTTCGATGGTTATTGCTTATCATGTAATGAATTTGGTCAAAAATCCTTGGATTGTATATTCTATGAAATAAGTGTTGGAAATCCCAACAACATTGTTATATTTTGGATGTGAAACCATGTTGGTCACATTGCTACATATTGTCGTAATATGAGATGTTGCAACTGCAATGGTTTTGGGCATAAAGATCAAGGTTGTTGGAATAAAAGGAAACAATCTATGAGAATATCCTCATACATCTAAGCAAGGAAATTCGATGAACCAAGGAAGAAAAATAAAGATGAAGGAACGAATGCTAAAAGGGAAAGAGCTAAGAAACATGTATGGATGAAAAAGACTAAGGGGATACATATAGGAGAGATTGACCATTGCAGAGGAGATGGTTTCGAAATGAAAATCCAAGTTTGAGGTTCCTCAAAGACCTCGAAACACCTTGATTTCATGGATTTGGAGGATGGACTCAAAGGTAAATGATTGGTTTCTCCAAGCAGTGAAACAGGTCCAAGGATTGTAGCTAAAATTGGCATGTTGATAGGGGGATCAGTATGGTTCGATAAACAAAATAAAATAAAGTGAAGAAACATGGTGATGTTTGGATTGTCATTATTGCATGATTACCTTTATGAATTTATTGGATGATTGTTGATGAGTTCCTTATAGCTATCTCTATATCTCGATATGATTGGCAAGAATGTCTTCAAGAAACACTTGTTATTGGTATCTGATTGTATGACTTATATCGGTAATATAGTTGGTTATAATCCAACTGGTTATCGATATTTTTATCATTATATGATAAGAAACATATTATAAGAACTAGAAATAACAATATCCTTGATGATATCATTGATAGAGGGAGAATCCAATGAATTGCAAAATTCTTATGAAGAACACTAGTGATCCAGTGGATTATTCCTCTTAGAAGATCCAATATGGTACATGGTTCAGAAACAGAAGTTGAAGAAAATCAGACACAAAAATACACAGATCAGAGGAGATCTCCTTCCGCGACATCGGAAGTTAGAAGCGCATCTCTGTCCGCAACATCGGATGACAAAACCACTAATTTATCCGCGGAATAACCGGGAAGCAAATATTAACGCGTCGGAGGTCGGAAGCATTTCCCTTCCGCAACGGCGGAAGCTTAACGGACGTTCGGACATATCGGAATTCGGAACGATTCGGCAGCCGCAACGGCGGAAGCTTAACGGACGTTCGGACGGATCGGAAGTCGGAACGATTTGGAAGCCGCAACGGTAGAGGCCCAAGACTTATGGGTTGAGAAGTCAAATCGGGAGACTCTAACAACTGACAGTCTGCAACGACGAAAACCAAAGTGACTAAAGCCTCTGACTCGAAAACCAGCCGACAATCGATTGAGACCATTGGAGCCCATTGCTTATCCTCTTCCGCAACGACGAAGCACGGTTGGCTAAAACTTCCGACAGTTCAGTTTACGTATGGTTCCGGAGGTCAGATCCTTAGCATGGCAGGATATTTCATAATGCTCACAGCTTATTCGTAACAGTTGGCAAGCTTTTCTTGGCAGTTATGCCACAGCTGGAATAACGACGAAAGGCATATGAACAATCTTGATGCCGTGTTTCAGGGGATGTGAACAATCGCATTTCTTTGACTTTTTGGGCTCCTTTGTAACGAAAAATATGAGTAATAAAAGAGGGGAGTTCGTTCAGAGAGGGGGACGCAGTTCGTTGGGAGCACAGTGTAGCGTTTTCTCTGTGATGAGAAGCTTCAGAGAGCATTTTGTTGTTCCTTTTGAAGTCGACTATTCTCAGTTATACTTTGCTTCTTTTGCCTGTTGAAGTCCAGTTGTGTAACTTTTAGAGAGGAGGTCTTGAAGACTTTACTGTTAATATCCAGTTCCCGTGATTGTAAAGAGTCGACTGTCTTCTCTGTTTTATTCCGCTTATCCTTGCTTTTGAAATCCAATTTGTATTATTCCAGAGAAGAGGTCTTGCATACTTTTGTCCATACTGCTGAAATTGGATTGCAGAGTCCAGAACCATTTGTACCATTTTTTTAAAGCCAATAATTGGATCGGTTCCCATTGGAGAGGGACACGGAGACGTAGCCCAGTGGAGGGGGTGAACTCCGTTATCAACTTCTGTTTGTGATTCTGGTTCTATGTTTTCTGCTTGGAATCTATTTATCAGTCTTGTTTTTCATTCTTGTTCTAAGCATTTAATTTCTATTCATGCTGTCCCTTTAATTAACCTGTTGCACGCATTCTTTTACAACAAACTTTTAATGCACTAAAGTTGAGGTCCTACGGATCATATTTTGGTATCAGAGCTGGTTGACTGTTGTGCAAGTTTGTGAATGCTTACCAGGTCTAGGTTAAAGCTTGGTGAAGGAGAATTAGTTGAAGGAGATCCTGAGATTGGCTCCAGGAGAACATTCTCAAGAACCATGTCTTCTCCACAAGGGGAAGAAGAAGGACATACTAAACGGGAAAAACCTCTCATTTCTGAAACTGAGTTTCTAGAGGATTTTATGAGCATGAAATCCATGATGGAAATCCTACTCGATGAGCGATTAGAAAGGAAGAAGAAAGAAGAAGGATCTTCATCCAGAGATGCAGAAGTGAAGCCAGAAGAAAAGGGTAAAGGAGTAGGAGGTGATGGTGATCCTCCTAATACTAAACAGACTTTTTCTTCTTCTCATAATGCAAGTCCTAATATGCCATATTTCAAATTGGATGTAAAATTTGAATTACCTATTTATAATGGAGATGTAGATGCTGAAAAATTAGACAATTGGATCAAGCAGCTTGAAGTATATTGCAGGGTGCAGGGCATTAATGATGACCCTTCCAGGATTCAATTGGCCAGTTTGAGGATGAGTGGAATGGCTCTTACTTGGTGGGAGAGCAAGATTCAGCAAGGTCTTCGAAAGAATGGTAAAATTATTTCAGTTTGGAATGAATTCATTGAAGTATTGAGGAAGCAATTTTATCCTTTAGGTCACATGCAGCAATTAACCATGAATTGGCAAATGTTTAGACAAGCTAAAGGACAAAGCATTCAAGATTATACTCATGAATTCAAAAAGAGGGCTATTGCATTGAATGTTTCATTAGATACATAGGAAACTCTTCTTAAGTACATTGGTGGCATGCATTCTTATTTGAAGCATACTTTGTTGATGTTTAATCCCAGTAATTTAGACGATGTATGTGTTCAAGCTACCCATTTAGAAGCCAGGGGTAAGCATGCTAATGATACTTTTGTGAAGAAGTCATTTAAATTTGACAAGAAATTAAAAGGTAAAGATAAGGGGAAAAAGAATATGGCTACTGTTAAGAAAGAGGGTGAAAATCCTACATGTTCGCATTGTCAGAAGGGACATGATGTCTCTAAGTGTTGGAAAATTCATCCAGAGTTAAGGCCAAAGAAGTACGGAGGAAACAAAGATAAAGGAAAATCCAAAGCTACTGAAACCGTTATTCAAGACTTGGGATCCGACTCAAGTGATGAAACAAAGGTTACAGTTGTCGGAATCCAAGGTAAGGATAACAGTATCTCACTTCCCATTGATGTACAATCCAGTTCTAGTGCAAGTACAAGTCTGCCATCTACTTCTAAGCAAAATGATAAAGATAGAAGTGCACTGTTTCATGTTCGTGTCATTGCAAATCACACAAAGGTTGATACATTGTTTGATAGTGGTTCACAAGTAAATCTGATATCAGAAGAAGTGGTTAAGAAATTGCATTTAGTTACTGTGCCTCATGAAAATCCCTATCCTCTAGGTTGGGTTACTAATGATACACGATTGCAAGTTACAAGGAAATGTGTATTAAAATTTGCAATTACTGAAAAGTTTAGGGATAAGGTAGAAGTAGATGTAGTGCCACTTGACATTTGTGGAATTGTACTTGGGAGTCCATATTTGTATGACCAGAAAGCAGTGTTTTATAGAGAGAAGAATAAGTATCATGTTTTTAAAGAAGGTATGGAATATATTGTATGAGCACATAAGATAAAAACCAATCTAGCAATAGTCTCTACAGGACAAATGAAGAGGTTGGTAAATGCTAGTAAGAACTTTGTGTTGATGATGGTTAAGATGAAAAATGATGAAGTCTCTAAATATTTTGAAGAATGTGACCCTAAGCATAAATCTGAACTGATTGACATCATTTCTGAGTATGATGATTTGTTTCAAGATCCAAAGGGGTTACCACCGAAGAGAGAGATTCAGCATGAGATACATTTGCAGCAGGATGTGCCACTCCCGAACATAGCCATGTACCGGATGTCTATAATGTAGAATGAGGAGATCAAGAAGCAGGTTCAGGAACTGATTGAGAAGGGGGTCATCCGGCCCAACACTTCTCCTTGTGGCTCTCCTATAGTCTTGGTTCCAAAGAAGGATGGGTCATGGAGAATGTGCATTGACTATAGGGCCCTTAACAAAATCACCATTAAAAACAGGTATCCTCTTCCTCATATTGATGATTTGCTTGATCAGTTGAAACATGCAACTTACTTTACCAAATTGGATCTGCGTAGTGGGTATCATCAAATCCGTGTTACTGAGCATGATGCTTGGAAAATAGCTTTTAAAACAAAACAGGGTTTGTATGAATGGCTTGTGATGCCTTTTGGGCTCTGTAACGCACCTGCTACTTTCATGCGGGTCATGAATGATGTCTTTCATTCATTCATTGATGATTTTGTAATTGTGTATCTAGATGATATCCTTGTGTTTAGCAACACCTGGGAAGAGCATGTTGTACATGTGAAAAAAAAATTAGATGTACTGAGAAAGGAAATTTTTTATGTAAAAATGTCTAAATGTGAATTTGCTAAAACTTCTTAAGTATATCTAGGCCATATTATTGGTGGAGGCCACCTGCGAGTGGACCTAGCCAAGGTCGTTGTCATTGTAAATTGGCCACGGCCTAACACCGTTACTGAAATCAGAAGTTTTCTGGGTGCAGTTCAGTATTGGAGGAAATTCATTTCTGGGTTTTCTTCCATTGCTGCTCCATTACATGCATTGACAAGAATTAAAAAAATCTTCCAGTGGGGAGGCAAGCATCAGAGAGCCTTCAACACTTTGAAGGAAAAGATTAGCATAGCACTAGTTCTGGCATTGCCAGATTTGCAGCAGCCATTTGAGATCGAAACTGATGCTAGCGAGTTTGCCATGGGAGTAGTTTTGATGCAAGGAAGGAAGCCAGTCTATTACCATTCAGAAACATTCTCTACTGCGATAAGTAACTATCCGACCTATGACAAAGAATTGTATGCTTTAGTACAAAGTGTGAAGAAGTGGAAACATTATATCATGGGAAAAGAGACAGTCATACATATTGATCATCAGCCACTTCAATATTTACAATCTCAAACTAAAATACAACAAAGTAGGCATTTAAGATGGATGGGGTTCTTACAACAGTTTCATCTCTTAATTAAGTACAAAAAGGGAATTCATAATAAAGTAGCAGACATGTTATCAAGGCCACCTACAAATGTTTCAATCATTCTTCAGAACAGTTCATTAACACATGAAAGTTATATTGAACAGTATGCAAAAGATAAATATTTTAAGGAAGTATATGCCTCATTTATACATGGTAAACAGGAAGAGAACTATTATGTGCATAATAAACTCTTGTATCATCTTGGTCAACTCTGTATTCCAGAGAAAGAAAGAGTGCATGTGATCCAAGAGGCACATAGTTCATTGATTGCAGGACATTTTGGTGTAAGCAAAACATTGTCTGTATTATAGAATCATTGTTATTGGCCTCAAATGAAAGAAATTGTAGCTAAATATATAAGGGGTCGTGTTATGTGTGCAACAAGTAAGCCTAGCAATAGGAAATTGGGTTTGTACACTCCTTTTCCAGTTTCTTCTCATCCTTGGGAAAGCATTTCTATGGACTTTGTAGGAGGACTACCTATGTCTAGAAAAGGGCATGATTACCTATATGTTGTTGTGGATAGATTCAGCAAAATGTGTATCTTAATGCCATGTAACAAGCATATCACTACTGAACAAATAGCTCTTTTATTCTTTCAAAATGTTTGGGTACATTTCGGACTACCCACGTCTATTGTATCTGATCGGGATTCCCGGTTCTTGGGAAAATTCTGGTCAACTTTATGGGAGCTTATGGACACTAAACTGAAGAAAAGTACAGCTTTTCATCCGAAGACCGATGGGAAAACAGAGGTAGTGAACAGAACAGTGGTGCAGCTGCTCAGAGGATATTGTAGTAAGCATCCTAAACTTTGGGATGCGCAGTTGCCATATATACAACATGCTTACAATCATGCAGTTCATTCTTCCATGAAAAGATCTCCTTTTGAAACTTGTTTTGGTTATCTGCCAAAAACATCGATGGACTTCTCTTTTGGCAAAGATGCAGTGGATGGACATCATGACGCAGATAAAGCTTCAAATTTCATTCAGAGAATCCAAGTAGTGCAGCAGGCAGTTCAAGAATAGTTGGAGAAGAGCCAGACGAAGTACAAGGCCATGCATGATAAGCATCGAATTGATCATCAATTTTAGGCAGGTGACAGAGTTTGGTTATATATCACCAAAGAAAGGATGAAAGGTGAAGGTAAAAATCTTAAACCTATTAGGTATGGTCCTTTTGAGATCTTGGAAAATATCGGTGCTAATGCTTTTCGCTTGAATTTACCTCCATACATACAAATTTATTCAGTTATCAATGTTGAGAATCTTAAACTGTATGAGCCTCCTATGATAATGGATGAGGAAATTAACGTACAGATTCCTTTAGTTGATGATTTGGCACCTGAATATATGAGAGAGTTGCAGGATGATGTTATTCTTGACAGAAATTTAAGGACTTCACAAAGGGGGAATGTTGAGTACCTTTGAGTGGGGCTGAAAGGAATGCATCCTAGCAAAGCAAGATGGATGGAGATTGGTAAAGTGAGGGAGATGTACACTCACTTACTTGCAGAATAATTCAGGCTTTTGGTGGTCCAAAAGTTCTCCAATGGGGAGGATTGATTCGGAAGATTATTCCTCTTTGAATATCCAATATGGTACATGGTTCAGAAACGACAGTTGAAGAAAATCAGACGCAAAAATACACAGATCGGAGGAGATCTCCTTTCACGACATCGGAAGTCAGAAGCGCATCTCTGTCCACAACATCGGATGGCAAAACCACTAATTTATCCATGGAATAACCGGGAAGAAAATCTTAACGCGTCAAAGGTTGGAAGCATTTTCCTTCCGCAACAGTGGAAGCTTAACGGACGTTTGGACGGATTGGAAGTCGGAACAATTCGGCAGCCTCAATGGCGGAAGCTTAATGGACGTTTGGACGGATCGGAAGTCAGAACGATTCGGCAGCCACAACGGTGGAGGCCCAAGACTTATGGGTTGAGAATTCAAATCGAGAGACTTTAACAACTGACAGTCCACAACGGCAGAAACCCAAGTGACTAAAGCCTCCGCCTCGAAAACCAGCCGACAGCCGATTGAGACCATCGGAGCCCGTTGCTTGTCCTCTTCCGCAACGGCAAAGCATGGTTGGCTAAAACTTTTGAAAGTTTAGTTTACGTATGGTTCTAGAGGTCAGATCCTTGGCATGGCAGGATATTTCATAATGCTCACAGCTTATTCGTAACAATTGGCAAGCTTTTCTTGGCAGTTATGCCACAGCAGGAATAACGACGAAAGGCATATGAACAGTCTTGATGCCGCGTTTCAGGGGATGTGAACAGTCGCATTTCTTTGATGTTTTGGGCTCCTTTGTAACGGCAAATATGAGTAATAAAAGACGGGAGTTCATTCAGAGAGGGGGATGCAGTTCGTTGGGAGCACAGTGCAGCGTTTTCTCTGTGATGAGAAGCTTCAGAGAGCATTTTACTGTTCCTTTTGAAGTCGATTATTCTCAGTTATACTTGGATTCTTTTTCCTGTTGAAGTCCAGTTGTGTAAATTTCAGAGAGGAGGTCTTGAATACTTTACTGTTAATATCCAGTTCCCGTGATTGTAAAGAGTCGACTGTATTCTCTATTTTATTTGGCTTCTCCTTGCTTTTGAAAGCCAATTTGTATTATTCCAAAGAAGAGGTCTTGCAGACTTTTGTCCATACTGCTGAAATTGGATTGCAGAGTCCAGAACCATTTGTACCATTTTTTAAACACATTAATTGGATCAGTTCCCATTGGAGAGGGACCCGGAGATGTAGCCTAGTGGAGGGGGTGAACTCCATTATCAACTTCTGTTTGTGATTCTGGTTCTATGTTTTCTGCTTGGCATCTATTTATCAGTCTTGTTTTTCATTCATGTTCTGAGCATTTAATTTCTGTTCATGTTGTCCCTTTAATTAACCTGTTGCACGCATTCTTTTACAACAAACTTTTAATGCACTAAAGTTGAGGTCCTACGGATCAACTAGCCTCTAATTTGAGTAGTATGGTGACTGAAGGAGAAGGTACCCTAAATAAAAAATACAACATTTATACAAAAATGGAGTTTAGTGAAGGATACACGATTGAAAATTCAGCTTTAGTAGTGTTTAAGTGATTGATACAAGTAAAGAGTCTTGGTTTTGAAGTTTCCACTTGCATTGGAAATATCAAGCCATATTATTAGAGGACGTTATAGCTTTATATCAGAATCAACGGGAGACTTAGTCCTTTCATGACTAGACTTTACGCTTCCACAAGTAATTCATTTTTTTTTGAAAATATTAGTACTTTGAAAACTAACAGAGATTGACATGAGACTGAATACTTTATCAAAGTGCACTTAAACATACCCTTATTGACTTGGTATGAGAAACACTCTATTTCTAGCTTGATGTGTATGAGCAATCTCCTTTGGTGGTTTGGCATGAGCTTGAAGTTCTACAGAACTTGGCATGAGCATAGGAAGATATATGATGAGAATATTAATGGTAGTGGAAGATATTTTGAAACAATAGAAGACTTCCTTGATGAGTAGGCTTATGCTGATGAAGAAGCATATATGAAAGGGGGAGCAAACATTTCATCATGATCTCAGGAAGTATTCAAAAATACTATTTTTGTAGGCATTATGAATCTTTTGATGAAGTGTTTGGACCTTTCTCCTTAATGTCAAATATGGAGAAAAATGAGGAGGTGTTTCCATCAATGACAAAGGGGTAGTTTGGTGAGCATAGTTGTCATTGATGACAATCCATTAATGACAAAGGAGTGATAAGGGTTGATGGACAGGTATGGATGATGCTAGTCTCATCACATATGGTAGCTTGTGTATCTGATTTCTTGATCTTGGAGACTTGACATTGTTATGAAGACCTCTTTCACAATGATGCATGGTGGATTGATGTGTAATCCATTGACCTTGCTTGTTAACCCTTTGACTTGACTTGGTTGATGGTTTGGTTTTTGACATCCTTATGAGGTTTTTGATGTCCTGAACAAATTAAAGAATTCAAGGGTATTATACCAAGTTATTTAAAATAATCCCATCATAGGGAGATAGTCCCTGTCAATCCCTTTCCGGTGATACGTGGAGAATCACCTAAACCCTTAGTGTTGAAGAGATATGAATTTTTGAATTTGATTTACCCCACCTTTTTGGGTCAGCCGACCAAACAAAAGAGAATTTAATTATTTATTCCATGTCATCCCAATAAAAATTCACATTGAAACCAGTATACATGAAAATGAAACGTCATTCAAAAATACAAAAAAATGATAAATAGAGCTTGATTTTTGGGTATAGAATGATAGAGGCAACAACAGGAATGGGAGAAGAAGGATAAAGCTCAGAGCTTCAAAGTGGTGAAGACTTAAGAAAATTTTTAAAGCTTTGATTCTTATCTGATTATTTTTTGGTAAACAACAAAAAAAGGCCTCTAACAGGAGGGAAGATGGTTATATAAAAGGTCCCATATTTTAAATCTTGGCATCATGATCAAACGCAAAAGGAATCCATCTAAAATTTTCTATAGCAGTCACAAGGTATCATGCATTCTGTGTAACCTTATTCCATGCATTAGTAATCAAGTACAAAATGTCTGATTCAAAGGTTGATTGAAGATATTAAACATTGAAATTAATTGCAGTTTTTAATGGAGGAATCCAAGGTTCTGGTAGGAAGTACTACTATTTGTAAATATTAAAAAATGTGACAATTTGACCTTTATTGAAGAATTTGAAGGCAGGTCAAATATTTTATCTCAACTACCATCCAAAATTTTCCATAAAGTACTAAACTATGAAGGCCTATCCACAACTTATGTTGTAAGAGGTTTTGAGTTTGCTTGAGTGTTTTTATCATCATAAACATTTCTACAACATGCTTAAAGATAATATCCAAAGCTTTGCCTATGTAATCTCGTTAGACAAGCAGAAATGAAAGACGTTGAACTGAAGTGAGTTATACTTCTCTGAGTTTGTAAAAATGGGGAGAAAAGTGTAAAAGTTAATGAAGCATAGGATGATCAGGATTTCATAGTTCAAATGCAGAATTGTAGAAGAGAGAGAGAGAGAGAGAGAGAGAGAGAGAGAGAGAAAGAGAGAGAGAGAGAGATCAATTGATAAACTCAGATCAATAATCCATGGAAAATAAAATACTCATGAGACCAATATTTGGAATAAATGATATATGCAATTAATAAATAGTAATGCAGATATTCAGTAGATAATATGTAATACAATGGTGTTGTGCTCCTACCTAACAGCCTTAAAAACAAATTTCATCAAGAAAAATAAAATTTTGTTTGATGAAATATTTGAATTTCTATTTTCAAATTACAGAATCGGGAGCTACTAAAACAGTGAAATTACATTAGCTACTGAAACGGTGAAATTCCATTGTTTTTATAACCTTTTGAACCATGGTTAGTTGACAAAATCACTAGATTAAAACCATTGTTTTGAATGGATTTGCGTCTCAAATTAAGGGGTAAAGCGTTTTGGTTCATATACCTTTCACCTTAACCTGATCATAAGCTTTATTCAAACATTTATCATTTGACATTTTTATTTTTTAATTGCAAATTTAATATGGTTGTGAAAATTGGGAGGTCGAATATTGCGCGTTTTGGCACCTTATCAAAAAAGTCCATGTAAATTTTTACCTCCAAGGTTTGTTCTCCAATCTTTGAATTATGCATAATCCAACCATAAGTATTGGATCTCGATCTTCGTAATATGCTTCGTACGTCAAATTATATTTTTGCATGTAAGGGTCGGGGTTTGATATAATGGGTTATGTCATGTATTTCACGTAGCATGTTCACCATTTCCGAAGGTTGAAATTATTATATAGTAAGGTTGATGCTTCAGCGTCCAAGGTTCATTTCTTATGGTTGTTTTGATCCGTGTCGCCATATCCAAATCTGATCCACTTGATTGAAGGCTGATATGTCATCATTATACACGTACGAAAATCTGTAATGACATTCAATTTCAGTACGAGTGTAGCGTCATGTCTTCGTGCCTATTGAACACTTGTGCTTAATTCAATTCATGGTTGTATGTTGATTACGCCAAATAAATCATGGTGAAGTGAGGTTTTTCTGAAGTCTTCGTCCTCTCTTTCCATTATTGTGATCACCTCTCTATGTAATCATTCCTGTTCACTCATGCCGATTTTATAGGGCTCCTGTTTGATTTTTCCCATGTCTTATTGCCCTTATGTAGGAGTCAGGTTTCAGTGTTTATGGTTTTTTCTCGGCTTGCATCCCAAATGGTCTCTCCCTAGCGTTCTGTGTTATTGCGATCCGGTGTATCTCCTATGTGTGCAACTATGAGCGATCGCGCTCGTAGTCATGGCCCCGGTTGTTAGGGTCGAACCTAATAATACCAAGCTTCTTGATGAGAACCTGGAACTCTTAGCCAAAGTAGAGATAGTTGGGTGGCTTACTTTTCTTCACAAATTCGCAGATTCGAACCCTGAAGTTACCAGGTTTTTTTCCCTCTCGCTGGCTGATGCTAGAGTTAAGGTGGCCGACCTCCAGTTTAGAGTTGATGAGCCCTCAGTCGCCTTGGCCATGGGCCTACCTTTAGCAGGTGAACACTGGTTTAAATCCAAATAGATGAAATCTACTGAATGGAGGCAGATGTTAAAAAACCCTTGCCAGGACGTGTCTTTCAGGGCTGGTGTGTCACGCAAGTACTTCAAAAAGGAATGGAGGCCTGTGTTGGATGTCATCCATAGGTACATTACTTGTGAGGGCCGTCTTTCCTCTGCATATGTTTATCATCTTAGATTGATGACTATTTTTCTTGGTCTGCCTATCAATTTACCTCATTATTTAGTCCATAGTATGACTAAGATGTCAATGGCCATCAAGAAAGGGTCTAAGAATATCGGTCGAAGTCTTTTCCACCATGGCCTTGTTAGAATGTTAGTGGAGAGGGAGCTGTCCAAAAGAAATCAAACTTGGGACCATTTTCTTGAATAGAACAGTTTCATGGCGTTTTTCCATTGTCAATTTGATTGCGTGGAGGAATGTTTTAGGCATCAGTAGCTTGGTGAAGTCCCAACTCCACCTGCGCATAATCCCCTACCAAACCCTAATAATCTTGTAAACCCTAGCATCCACGAGGATTGCACCTCTGCTCCTATGCAAAGCCCTAGCACTCCCGTGTGTCCTAAGCGAAGGAGGGAATCTGCAAACCTTTCTCTGGTAATGCCGAACCGTAATGATAAACCCTATGGACAGATGAGCAAGAAGTCAAATGTTAAGGTTATGAGCCGATTCACTAGGAGTATGGTTATTAAAGCAAATGTTGTTAAGCCTTCTGAGAAGAATATTGAAGACATTGAAATGGTCGTATTGGATGAAGAGGAAAATGGAACTATCCAGCATGATGGCCCTGATATAAACCCCGAGCCTGTGAATAATCCTGTAGAGCATGAACCTCATATTTCTGATAAAGATCCCCAAGTGGACTCTAAGCCAAATCCTCAAGTCGAGGGCAACCTTGCTAAAGGGAATCTACCTGGTTCATATCGAATCAGTGAAGCAGTTCACCCATTATTCATCAATTTTTTGCTGGATAAGATACGTCGAATGGAGTTAGAAATGAAGGAGATGGTGGCATGTAGTGATTCTGTGAAAGCTGAGAATATGAGGTTGCAGGAGAAATCCGGTTCAGCTGATAAATGCATCGTGCGTTTGAAAAGACACAAGAACAAGTTAATCTAGAGAATTTTGAAATTTCAACATGAGAATCGTAAAAATAAAGAAAAGGTTCATGAGCTAAACGCTCAGGTCACTTTGATGCAGCTTAAAGGTCACTCACAGACTTCATTTTCTCAAATTCCAGCGACTGGTGTGAATATACAGGTTTTCAATACCCCTGCTAGGCCATAACATTTTGGGCTACTCACGTTTTGTCCATAGAAAATATTTTCAGGTTTGAAATATGTAAATAGAAGCAGCAAAAGATGTGAAGTTGTTTTTGTTTTCTAGGTATTGCTTTTAGTTAATTAATGGATTTTGTAATTCAGTTTAATTACTCTCACAGTTTAGGTTAATCTTTACTATTTTGATGTTGCAGGTGATTTGGTTGGTTTTTCAGATGCGTTTTTCCTGGATTTTGGTGATCGCTCATTTTTAGGATGATCTCTGGAGAATTATGAACGAATCAGTTGAAATCGTTTTCAGTTATGGATACGCTGTTTCCCAGGTGTCACTAATTTACTAGTGTCTTCATCATTTTATGATTTAGCACTATAGGTCGAATCTTTTCAATTTCGAGATATCATAACGTATATAGAAAATGACAATTTCATTTGTCGTTTTTCAGTTTTGGATGAAATTGGTTAAGATTACGATGATGTAGATTCTTGTTTTCTAGAACTATCTCTATATGAGATTGAATATATTTAAGGAGATATTTTTTACTGTAATAGGGGTCGATGGTTGGGGAAAGGGAGTAAGTAGGATCTCTTTACCATTTCTCTGTAGCTAAAGACAATTTCTTGTTGGGAGTTACAACATTTTTTTTATTGAAGATATTCATAAGTATATTTGCAGTATTTTTACGATGGAGATGTACTTATAGTATCATATGATCTTGTTATTTCTTTTCACAGTATTTATGTTTTGTTACTTTTATTTAAATAAATGTGCAAATGCATCATGTTAAATTGTCGATCTATGCTGGTTTAACTTCCGAATTTATGTCATATAGTAGGTTTTGATGTTAACATTATAATATATGTGATATTCTAGTTCTGTGTGTTGTCTTGTTCCTGTTCAGAATTTCTTCTGAATGTTTTCAGGATTGTCTACATAGTATCATTATTTGCAAGTTGATTCCAGTGTTAATATTATCATGCTCCTGATCAGGATAGGATATTTAGGATATATAAGTGGTAGTTTTTATTTAATTTATAGAAACTATATTGAATCAGATTTTTTTACATTTACACTCTGCCAAGGTATCTTTCGATCTTATTATGAATGTACATGTGTCTATAGTGTAATTTATGTAATTGGCTGAGTTTGTTAATATTTTCTTAACTATTTATTCTTATACTTATAGATGAATTGGTTTAACTAGATTAATTTTTAGTTATCAGTTGTGCAACATATCAACTAACTTAGTAATTATCTTTAATAGTTTTCTTTGTATATTCATAGGTGTAGTATAGATCTAGTTAACAAACATTAACTTTATTTTTCCTTTGAGTCTCCTCCTGTAGCTGGGAGTAATTTAAGGGAAGGTAACAGGGCCTTAATCCCGTCAAAGATAGCTATCTAATGACTGAGAGCAGCTTTGAAAGCTTTTGGATCGGGTTGTCTCTTAGTTGACTGTTGTGCCATTTCAGCCCGTCAACAAATGGTTATACATATAGGATAATTCGAATGCCTAAAGAGGAAGTTGAATATGTCAACCTAGATTGACTCAGGAGGTAACTATGTGTGGGAAAAAACACGACTAGAGCTAACTAGTGCAACTTTGGATCACTAAAATAGTTCACAACCAGTTAAATGAAGTGGGTATGTGAGAAAATTTTCCCTATCTCCCTTAAATAATGCAAACTAGTGGCAGAGTGATTGAGACTGATCTAACTGATGGGAATTCGAGCATAACTTATCATAACTGCACACCGACTAGGGTCAAATTCTGGACACTGTTGGTGGCACTCAGAGTGGGGTCCTAAATTATAGGGATTTGTCCTTGGGACTCCTAAATTCATGAAATCAGGTACAGTACGTGTTACATGGCCCTAGGTGTGTCCCCCATGCACTAGTGATGTAACATCTCCAAATTTTCATTATATATATATATACACACACATTTATGAAGGATAGGTGAATTCATAAAATCTTTGACTTAGGTATAGTATTGTATCCATTTGAGCATAAATGACCTATTACAACAACATACTCTTTATGACAAAACTATGATGCGATTTACTATTTTTGATGTCACCACTTTATTTGTGTTAATTCATGAAAGAAACATCATGACATTTTTCGTCAGATAAAGTTGTTGTGCTTGTCAGTTTTATTTTTTTTGAATGTTATTTATCTCTGTTTAGATGTTGGGAAGGTAGGTTATGGGTCTTACTTAGCTCATACGGCTAATGCAACCCTTATGTAACTTCTTGCAGGTAATGACGATGAAGGGATTACAACCTCCTAGATATAATGAGGTCCTAAACTAGGATATACAACAAATCCTAAACAAAGGCCTAGTCAAAAGACACAAAAGAAAAATCAAAGCTATCCTTACCATATGGTACTACAAGCATGCAATAATAAAAAATTTATGGCATCGAAGTAAATACAACGATGTGTTTGGAACTATATAGAAATGGTGTGTGATGTTTTGATTTAAATGTGGCATTGCCAAGCCACATGATGGATTTAATGTACAAGATGGAAAGCATGTCAGTCACTTCGAAAAACCCTAAGGGTTTTAGTGTTTCCTTGAATTGTGTTATCTATTTGTTGCTGCATTTTTTGTTTATGCATTGTTGTGAAAAATGAGAGGGATAGAGTCGAGCTCATGGCCTCTACCTTTGACCTTCACACTCTCAACTCCGTAAAACCACATCAGAATTTGTTGTATATCGTTGGCTTGTAGCCTATAATTCATGTTTCCTCTCTGTGCAAACTTGGATGACTATCTACCCCGAGTTGTTTCCTTGGGTGGCTCTGGTTCAACGCGATGGAGACGCTGGTGATGAAACTCTTACTACTTTTATCGAACTTTTAAAACAATACAAGTTCAGTGCTCTCCATTATTCATATTATCATTTTCATTATTATGAATATAAATTACGATCTCTACTTGACCTCTGCATGTTTTCAATGTGAAGGAGGTCTTGGGATTGGGTTGTTGCACTTGGATGTTGAAATAACTATCATGGTGGTGGATTCTTGGCTCTAGTAAGACCTGTTACCTTGTTTCTCATGGCTCTGGCTTGTGGAAGTGCTCTCCTAGCATGGACTTAATCATGTGTTTCCTTGTTGTGAAAGAAAAAAATGGTAACCTTCTTGGTTCTTGCCATGTCCCCACCCCTCTACCAGAGAGAGGATGAGACTTTACTGCTATCATATCTGGGAAAACTAGCCCCATGAACATAAAATGAAATGCATTGAAAATAAAGACATACGCAAATGTATAAATAATTAACATACAATGGAAGAAAAATATATTCCATTCAATAATTTAACATGTTCATATTAATCCATAAGCACATACAGTTGCAAAGATAAAATAGACAAGAGAGACTTATCTTGGAAGAAGCTCGTCCCGCAACCATCTATGTCACTGCAATGTTCCACCCAACCATAGGCCAGTGTGCTCACCAATCTATTAGCAGCACTGCCACCCTTGAGCTGGGCATGATTCCCATAAGGAAAAAAGAACACTAGCAGGCTCATACATAGCCAAGGATACAACAAAACTCAGCCAAGCCAAGGATACAAAAAAACTCAGCCAAGCCAACACAGTTAGGTTTATCAGGATACAAAGGAGTTGGGAAGGATGATTGCTAAGCTAGTCAGCTCAACCATAGAGCTATGGACACCTACACCTAATCTAGAATGGCTTATAAAATATCTACACACCTAACACAAGGAAGAATCCCCTTCTCTGCTACACAGTCCCTCATGATATGCTTTCCCTTCTAGTGCTATTTAGGGTGTGCAAAGAAGAAATCCAACACCCTACATCTGTTTGTGAGGTTCCTTCTCACACTAGGTTGATCAAGCTAGTCAGATCACATTTCCCCTCCAAAACCAGTTTAGACCAAACAACAGTAACATACACAATAATTGCAAGCTCTGGGCATGGATGAAAACATCATGGTAACCAAAATCTGAATGTCAATTGGGGAACAACAGCCCTATGACCAAAATCGATTTCACCAATTGATCAATAGCGCCACGTGGGTGAAAATGACACAACAACCACTCAGAAATTGGGGTATCTTATTTCATCTACTACTTGCGTTGTCATAAACTATCATCCCACCATGGGAGAATGAAAATAGACTACAAAAATGAGCAGGGGTAAATGGGTGATGGACAACTAAGGGACAGAGCGTATGCATGTGAGGAAATAAGCTGCATGCATGATTATTCACTGCCTAATTGAATGAGAAAAATTCATGCACGTATGAGTGAGTGCCCCCTTCCCTCTTCCATGTGAAGAATAATGAATGAAATCTCCTTTTTGGGCATGTGTGTGGTCCAGGCTGATGGCCCTGCCAGATTTGACAGCTTCCCATGCCTCCCAAGCTCCAAGGTGATAACTACCCAACTAAATCCTAGAGAATTTAAATGGTTGGTGAATAAGACAAGAAAGGTGGTTGGTAGATGATGAGTTCTCCTCTTGACACTTGGCTTCTCCCTATTGGCTCAAGGTTAAACATTCCCCCCCTTATCCTTGGGAAATCATGCCCCCATCTCATTATTTGTTGCATTGACATAGCTGGTTGTGGGTTTTTAATTAAAATTCATATGTACATGATGATTCAAAATTATAACGTAGTGTCTAGCTATCACAAAATACCATCGGCAACAATTTAATCGCCAAACATAACATGCTAAATCCATGGTGGGGATTTTTCCTTGAGCTCCACACCATGATTAATTACAATATGTATATACATCATATACATTTTGATGCAAACTGGGTCAAAACCGTGGTGTTACAATTCTTCCCTTGAGGAATTTAGTGGTGTGAAAAGACTATAATGTGTTTTCTTTTCTATGCTATGACAAAGTTCTTGATTTTTAAGTAGTGTTTGAGCAGTCATTTGATTGTCGCTGTGAAACTTGTAAATGTTTTTTTTATAAGATAATCCGGTATGGGTTTGATAATGCATTACACAATCGATTTGGTCCTTAGACTTGTGGTATGGATGCTATCTCGGTTATAACTCTGTAGTTTTGTTTTTCTAGTAATATTTTAAGGTTGTGAGGCCATTCCTAGATACTGCAGTAGATAAATAATTATAATGTTAAGGACGAGAGGCCATTACTCTGTTTTTCATTTATTTTAATTCTAGAGAAATGCTCTGTCAAGATAAATAGTAGAATGTTCTTATTTCGCGTTGTAAGGCATTTATGTCAACAGTAGATGGATTTACGATTTCATAGTTTATAAATTGATTTACTGCTTGTAGAAATAACCATCCCTATAGGATTCAAATTCAAGTTCTGATACATTAATGGGTTGGAAATTTTATTAGAGTGAAGTATTTTTTATTCTTATTTTATCTAGAAGGCCTCAGCAGGTTTTGTTCTGAAGACCTATTATATACTAACCAATTTAGAAATTGTTTCGAAGCTTAGTTTTATTTATATATTTAGTTGTAAAAAAATTGGGTTGTGAGGCCACAGGGTTTTAAAGCTCTGTCATTGTTTGCAATTTTATAATATATTTAACATATATTCTTAGTACATTTGTATGTTTAAATTTATAGTTATACTGAAACTATTTATAGCCTAGGCCGGTTAGGATGTTTGATTTGCTTCCTATCTCAATCTGTTGGATAGCTCAGGTTTTAAGTAACCCTGCACAATTTTTTTATAGTAAATATTATTGTTGTTGTTAAAATAAACCAAACCCTTGTTGTGATAACGAAGGCCTTTACGGCCGTAAGAAGATTGTGGAAAAGAAGTGTCCAGGGTTTGAACCCTTGTTCTAAACAGTTCTGATTAACTAGGATATATAGTATAATTGAACTAGAATTTTAATATATTGTTATTTAATACTATGACATTTTATTTTAAGTAGTTAGATATAATACTTAATAAAAACTTTGTATATTAACACAATGTTCTGTAGGAGTTTTGTACTGAATTCGTTAAATTCTAGTTTGGCTTTTGTGGAAAATTAGTCTATTAATAAAGATTCGTAAATAAGGAGATTCTTTTTGTTGTAACTCTGTTCTTTAAATCTTAGATAGAGTATTGTAAATGCTATCCTAAATGAATCCATCATTTTTTAACAGTACTAAGACTTCTATCGATTCCAAGATTTATTTAGTAATGAATACAGTAATGTAAGGATTAATTGAGATGAAACTTCTAAGGAAGTCGATACTATAAACTCAGAAATAGTAAGTATTATATGTAATATAAACATAAATTTCTACTATACTCTACCATTTTCCATTAATTTTTATGAAAGGGAACAACAATAGCATATTTGACAATAACACTTGGAACAATAAGTGTTCCTACCGATTCTAAACCAACAATAAAATACTAAGTAATTTTACAGATAATAAACAAACAGTTTAGAACTTGGATAGTTGCAGAAGGGGAAAATACACCCAAAGGAGACCGTTCCTCCCAATCGTCTCTTGAAAGTAGCCAAATTCACTTGGTTTAGGACCCCTGAGCTTGTTCACTAAACCAATAGGATGAAAATGCCATGTAACCACCCACACAGAAAAATATTCAACTTGGTACTCAATAGCAGATTTAACTCTCATCAATTTCACTTTAGCTATCCCCTCATCAAATTCCTTGTGTGCTTGAATTTTCAGTTTGCAATAGTCACACAGTTCATTCACTTGGAATAGAATGTAATGAGCCTCCTACTCAATTTGATGGTATTTATAATATTTTCTAGGTATTTGGGTCAGTTTTGAAATTAAATGAGCCATGTGCTTAGTTCCTCCTCTCAGGGAACATGACCACATTTTTTGGATTTTGCTTCCTGCAATGGCTAGAAAGTGAAATGATAGTGCTGCCACTTGTCATTTAGCCTTCTACAACTGCTCATTCCTCCTAGTGGGGCAGTGAATACTCTTCAACAGAATCCTTTGGATAGGTGTCTCTCCATTTAAGTACTTAAATATATAAATATTCAATTATAGTCATCCTTATTCAACTTGGTCATAAAAAACTTTACAATAACTTTTAACATAATGTTTTCTCAAATAAATAAAAATATTTATTTTTTAGTTCTAGGTAGGTTACAAACACCCCCCTTAATTTCAACATTGTCCTCGATGTTTCTTAAGTTTATTCCGAGTCTTCTTGGAACAAGATGGATATGACTCCCGCATATGACTCTCCATTTCCTAGGTTGCTTCATCTAAATTGAGGTGTTTCCATTGCACCTTTACCTGTAAAATGGTGCAATTCCAGAGAAAAAATTCCCTCCTATCAAGAATACGGTACGGTTCCACCTGAAAATATCCTTTGGGTTCTACCTAAATACCATTCCAGTCGATCACATGAGTAGTGTCATGCACATACTTTTTCAATATGGAAATTTGAAATACATGATGTATTCTAAGATTATGTGGTAAAGATAACTGATATGTCATTGGTCCAATTCTTTCCAATATTTTGAAAGGTCCACAATACCTGGGTGCTAATTTAACACAACTCCCCAACTTAAAGGAGCTCTTTTTGGGTTTTACCTTGACAAATACATGCTCACCCACTTGGAATTATTTCTGAGTTATTTTAAGTTCTGCATTACTCTTTTGTCTGTCCCAAGCAGTTTTTAAATTGCGTTGTCCCTGTATCATTGTTAGTTCCAGTTATTTTAATAAGTCAGGTCCTAACATCAACCTGTCAACCAGATTACTCCATGAAATAGGAGTATTACATTTTCTACCATACAATATCTCAAAAGAACTAAGTTTAGTTGAATCTTGATAATGATTACTATACGCAAATTTGACTAAGTGCAAATAATATTCTCATTTCTTGGGATAGTATCTAACATACATTTGTAACATGTCTTCTAGAACTTGCTCGACTCTTTCTATTTGTCCATCTGTTTGCAGATGGGAAGAAGTACTGAAATTCAATTTAGTATCTAGTCTTTTAAACAATAACTTCCAAAAATTACCATTAAACTTAGGATCTCTGTCGAAAATTATTACCTTCAAAATTCTGTGCAATCGAAAAATTTCCTTCATAAAGATGTCAGCAATGTTAGCAACCTTATGAGTTGTTTTAACAGGTATAAAATGTGTTTCTTTGCTTAGTTTGTCTACCACTACCATTTTTGAGTCATTTTGTTTCTGATTTTTAGGCAATGCAATTATAAAATCGTGACTGATAACTTACCATTTCTAATTTGGAATTGGCAATGGTTGAAAAAAACCGTCTGGGTGTTGATGCTCAACTTTAACTTGCTGACATTCTATACACCTAGATATATATTCAGCAACTTCGTTCTTCATATTAGGCCAAAAATACTCTTTTATTAACATTGTTATCATGTTTTGATATCCCGAATGTCTGGAATAAGGACTTTTATGTACTTCATTTAAAATTGGCAATTTAATTTCTAGTGTGTTAGGTACATACAGTCTGTTTTTATACAGCATTAATCCCTTTTCATTTAAACTGTAATCTATTTTTACATTCTCATACTCATTATTGGTTACTTTTTCTCTTAGATTTTGGTATTCCTTGTCCATTTTTATTCCTTCTTTCAATTTATCATCTAATTTTGTTTTGTAACTGCTAATGGAAGCTATGAAATTTGTTATTGCATTTTTGCTTAAGGCATCAACCACTTTGATTTCCTTTCCTTTGGTGTGTTTGATCTCAAAATCATATTCGCTAAGGAAGGCTAACCATATAACTTGCCTTGCATTCAGATTTTGTTGATCAAACAAATATTTTAAGCTTATGTTATCAGACATTAGTATAAATTTTTTACCAACTAGATGATGGCGCCACATTTTTAGGTCATGAATTATGGCATCCATGTCTAAATCATAAGTTGCATAATTATTTTCATGTTTTTTTAGCTTCCTTGATTCGTAATCTATTACATGACCCTATTGTGTTAGTAATCCACCTAAACCTTCATTGAATCCATCAATGCACACAACAAAATTCTTGTTTGGATATGCTATTTTTAATATAGGTGCAATAGTTAATAATTATTTTAATTTATTAAAACTTTCTTCACACTTTTGATCCCAAACAAATATTTTTCCTTTTTTCTGCAAGGATGTTATAGGATTCATGATCTTCGAGAATCCTTCTATGAATTTTCGGTAATAACCCGTAATTCCCATGAAGGATCGTACATCTGTTACATCTTGTGGAACATGCCATTCAATTATTGCTTTTATCTTATTCGAGTCTACTGATATTCCTTCCTGATATCACGTGAGCTAGATATTGTATCTTATCTTTATAGAATTCACATTTACTGAATTTAGCATATGGTTTATATTCTCTTAGAACCTGTAGTATTATTTACAATTGTTCATCATGTTCTTCTTTTGTTTTCGAATAAATTAATATGAAATCTATGAAGATGACTAGAAATTTAGATAAGTATTTACTTAAGACACTATTCATTAAACACATAAAGGTGGTAGTAGCGGTTGTTATCCAAAAGGGCATAACTACAGACTCATAATGCTCGAATCAGGTTCTGAAAGCGGTTTTAAAAATATCTTCGTCTTTAATTTTGACTTGATGATATCCATATCTCAAGTCTACCTTTAAAAATATCCTCGCTCCATGTATATGATCAAACAAATCATCGATGCTGGGCAAAGGACATCCATTTTTAATTGTCATTTTGTTTAGATGACGGTAGTCAATAGATAGACGTAATGTACCGTCTTTATTTTTAATGAATAAGATAGGTGTTTTCCAAGGGGATACACTTCGTCTTACATAATTTGTGTCTACCAGTTCTTGTAGTTGTAATTTTAATTTGTTAATTTCTAAGATGTTCATTCGATAAGGAGTCTTTGGATTTGGTACAACTCCTGGTACTAACTCAATAGTAAAATCCAGATCTCTCTTTGGAGGTAATCCTGGAATTTCTTCCGAGAAAAGATTTGGAAAATCTTGTAAGATTGGAATATCATAGAATTTAAGCTTATCTTCTTTATCCATGTGTTTGTTATTTATTATATGCACAAAAAAAACATTACAACCTTTCCTTACATCCTTTTTCATTTGTAAAGATGAGATTTGCCTAACAGAAACTTTCCTAGGTATCCCTTTGACTTTAATTATTTCTCCTTTATCATTTAAACAAGTAAATGTTTTCTAAAAACAATTTAAAACTACTTGATATCATTCCAACCAATCCATACCTATTAAAACATCATAAGACCCTACTAGAAATACATTCAACTTTACTTGAGTTTGGAACTCACTCATAAGCATTTCACAACTTTCAACATAATTAACTACTTTTATTTTGGTCTGTGTAGCTAATTGAACCAACCAAGACTTTTCAAACTTTTTCAAAGATAAATTGCATTTTTCTTCTATGCTAGGTGACACATATCTTAAACTAGCACCTGGTTCAATCAAAATAGAAATAGGCTGGCTTTTTATAATACCTTGTACTTCCACCATGGAGGTTTGATGATCATCCTGTCGATTCTCCAAGGCTACATTAATTCTAGGCATTTCATTTTCTACCTCACCCACTATTTCTTCCTGTTGAATGGTATGTATTTTGTTGTATTTTCTCCTTCTATTCGGACAATCCTTTGCATAGTGAGGTCTATGGCATTCCCAGCACTTTACATGTTCCTCATGTTCATTGTTTTTAACATAATTATTGGGCATACATCTTCCTTTTTGTAACATCCTGGTTTTGACCCCATGGTATTAAATTGCATATGATGAAATGGAATCATGGCAAGGAGCTCAAGGCCAAGGCCCTACCATTGATTGATGTTTTGTGTATAGGTGATCACAGTTGATGCCTACAGTTTATGATCCTAAGTCAAGCACAATATATATATTTGTGCATATCATGTAAAATGAAAACTAATAAAAATACCACAACTAGCTATGTGCCGCAACATTAAAGAGATGGGGACATGATTTCACAAGGAATAGGGAGGGGGAATTATTTAGACCTTGAGCCTATAGGGAAAAGCCAAATGTTAAGGGAAAACCCATCAAGTTGTCAACCACCATTTTTTCCTTTTGTGCCAGTCATTAGAAGTGGTTGGGAAATTTATTGCATGGGAAAGGGAAGAGTATGGGAAAGAAAATATCCAAAAACGTATGCCCATTCTCTCCTGTAGGCACGTTTTCATCTTCCCTCACGTTTTGGGGAGCGGCGGGACATTTGGTCATCCATCCTTCTTTCACGGGGATGTGGTTCATTTTTCACAATCATTACACCCACACGTGGGTCATTCTTCTCGATTAGATAGATGCAATGAGAGCTAGCAGATGTTTCTACGCGTTTCTCCAAGTATTTTTCCTTTGTCGAGACCCTGGTTGCTGGGTTGCAATGTTATCTGGAACTGCAGAGTGTTATGTTACTTTGTGTATTAGAGTGAAGCCTATGTTGTTGTGTCTGCCTATGGTTTGTTGGGATGTGCACCCTGGTTTTGGTCTAAACTATATACAAGACTTAGGAGTGGAAGAGACATAGAATGTGCTTGATAAACCTAGTGGGGAACCTCAAAGACATGTCTAGGGGGATGGTTTTCTTCTTTGCAAACCCTGAATAGTACTAGAATGGGAAGGTGTAGCCTAAGGGACTGTGTAGTAGAGAAGAGGATGCTTCCTTCTATTGGTTGTGTAGATGTTTTATAAGGCAGGCTAGATCTGGTGCTGGTGTCCATAGCTCTATGGTCGAGTTCACTATCTTAGCATTTCTTCATGTCCACTACCTTATAAGCTTGATAAACCCAACTTGAAGGATGACTTGGATAATAGCCTGATAAACCCATTTGTTTGCTTGGATGTGTCTTGTTGTGTTTGGCTGTGTGTGTGTGTGATCCTTGACTGGACAGCCTAATAAACCCATCTGTTAGTTGGCTTGGCTGGTCCTCAATGTGTATATTGGCTTGTTTGCCTGCAGCTTGATAAACCCAACTGTGTTGGCTTGGTTGAGTTTTGTTGTGTCCTTGTCTATGTGTGAGCCTGCTAGTGTTCCTTATTCCTTGGGGAAATCATGCCTAGCTCGGGGGTGGCAGTGATGCTAAGAGATTGATGAGCACCCTAGCCTATGGTTGGGTGGAACGTTGCAGCAACATAGCTAGTTGCGGGACAAACTTCTTCAAGATAAGTATTATTGTCTATGTTAAGCATTGCATTTGTATTTGCTTAATGAAAAATGATGAACGTGCCTAATGTGTTGAATTGATGAATTGCTTCCACTGTATAATTGCAATTGCATCATCTGTGTATGTTTTCTTTCAATGCATTTTAAATTACGTTATGGGTCTTAGATTATTGTATTGATGGTGGCCTGAATGACCAAGTTTTCCCAAAAATTCTATTAACGGGTCGAATTTCCTAACAAAAATCTCCCTTTCGCAACTTGTGGGATGCGGGATGCGGTTTTGTAAATCTCTATTTCCAAAATTTTCCTTTTGCAACTCTCCTTTCCACAATTTGCGGGATGCGGGATGCGAGATGTAGAATGTGGTTTCACATATTTCTATTTACACAACTTTCCTTTCCGGATGGTCTATTCCGCATGCAGGATGAGAGATCGCAATTTCCATATTTCCCCAATTCCGCAAACTCAGGATTTCCACACCATTGATTCTTGCAGGTTGATTCTCAGTTGTTAATCTATTTCCAGATGCAGAACAGATTGTGATCGTCGATTTCAATTGCGATTTTTCTCTGTCGTTCGATCTCCTCTAAGATATTTCTTCGTAGATCATCGAATTGATCACTCACAAGATCAATTTATCTGTTTTTGGGAAGTTGGAGAATTAATCTGCATACTTGAATAGAGTGAATGCAAGATGAGTTCATGCCTCTATAGATCTCTACAAAATTGGGAATCCATCAAAATACATACAAAATTCAATGAACTTTGAGTTGCATGCTCCTACATCAGTTAGATAGCGGTAATGATCGTGTTTCCTCTTTGGTGGACAGGGGGGATGTGAAAGTGTGGTATCAGAGCTGCTGGTTGCAGCATTGGGCCTGGATGGGCCAGAGCGAGTAGTTAAAATGGAAAAGAACACCCATGTTGTGATTGGATAGAGTTGTTGGTTGCAGCATTGGTATAAATGTGCCAAGGAAATTGGTTGCAAAAAGAAAACTACAACAAGAAAGAGTGCTATTTAGTAGAATTGCTAAGCTTAGCCAACCCAACAAAATGCATTGTGACCGTGATCTGAATTCTACTACGATCTTGATCGTTCATGCCTGCAATAAGTAGTTGGTAAGTAATTTATTTTGATTTATGAGATTGTATAACAAATGATGTTGTTAACAGATCTTGCAGAGCCATAGTGCATATTGAAACGTTGGTCTTGGTCCAACCAAGAAGGTTAAAGATGATCAAAGCCAAGAAAATTAATAGCATGGATGATGCAGAGAATCCCTGTGGACACGGGAAAGATGTTGTGGGGGGGGATCCAAGAGACCCATAAGAGGGCATAAATCCACTCTAACGCTGGAGATGTGGAGGACCCCATTTGTGCAAGAGTTGTCCACATGGGGAAGGGTATGTAAGTCCAGCTTATAATATCCAAGAAAGTGAAATTGAAGCTGATGGGAATAGGGAACATGAGAGTTCTGCAGATGTCATTAGAGGAAATTTCAACTCAAAATGGGCCTCCTAAGGAAAATTAATAAAATAATATTTATTAATTTTGTAGGAACAAAAGAAAAAACTACTTTTTTGTTCGTATTTCCAACATATCTCCCTATGTTTTTACTCAAATTTCAATCGGGAGAGCTTGTTGGATGCGGAATTAAATTATGCATCCAACGAGTACCCACTCGGCATACTTTTGATGGGCCCCACTACCCCAAAAACAAGAAATACCTGAAAAATGTGATGATGACATCATCATCACATTTTTTCAGGTATTTCTTGTTTTTGGGGTATCGGGGCCCATCAAAAGTATGCCGAGTGGGTACTCGTTGGATGAATAATTTAATTCCGCATCCAACGAGCTCTCCCGATCGAAATTTGAGTAAAAATAGGGAGATATGTCGAAAATACAAACAAAAAAGTAGTTTTTTTATGATACCTATCCCAAAATTTATATTAAAAAATTGTTTAAGAGGTTCTCCCTTTTTGAATTTCAAATCATTTTGATGGGATAATACATGATTTTTGAATTTCAAATCATTTTGATGGGATAATACATGATGACATGGAATTTGTATTATTTTTGGAAGGCCCATTTTAAATTGAAATTTACTCTAATGTACAACTACCATAAGAATCTCGAGGGAACTTGTTGCAGGATATCAAAGAAGAAAAGAAAAGGTTGGTCAAGGATTTGGTAGATCAAAACCAGTTGACTAAATCCATGCTATAAAGTTTGGCATACCTCCAAAGGAAGATAAACTCCGGGAATCATTTAACAGAGGTAGAAGGGAATAGGATAAATTCCCACGAGAAGAATGAGAAGCTTAACCCAAAGAAGATAGGTCTTAAACCTTCTCACCTCCTGAAGTAGCATAGGCAACCATCATAGGATGAGATTGAGCTAACAAGAGTGATGAAAGAAAATCCCAAGAAACCACTCAAATGTTGGGGATGTGAAGGACCCCATCTGCATAGGAATGGTCCACTTGAGAATGGGAATGAAGGTCAAGTCCCTGGCACCCAAGAAGCTAAAACTGTGGGTTAGAAAGTGTTGGTTTTTCATCATATAATCTAGCATTATGATATTAGGATCTTTTAACTGAGAGAATAACAAGCACAGCAGTAAAACACAAGCGCAACACAAGAGACAAGAGACACAAAGAGTTTTCCTTGGGGAAACCATAAAGGAAAAAACCCCGCAACTTCCTTAGAGATAGAATCAGTATAAAAAGGTAAAACTGAAAAATAGTAAGATGATCTCCCGATAGCAGCAGTCTCTCTCTCACACATTGAGAGAGCTTCTCCTCTCTCACTCATGCACCCCAATGATTGAGTGTGTGTGTTGCAAGTGAGATAAATAGAGAGGATCACTCTCTATTTATATTCTTTTGTTCACTTGAAGTGCACTCCAACATGTCGGCCTCACTTAACAATTACTTACTAGAGCCGACATCTCTAGGAGTGTCTAATAACCCTAGTGCCCCACCACTTGTGGGGACTTTGCCTCCTCCGACCAATAGGAGGGTAACACAATGGTGGGGACTATTTCCCCAACTTATAATGACTCACCTAGGGTCGACTTCACTAGGATAGTCTAATAACCCAAGGGCCCCACAACTGTGGGGACTTTAACCCTTGACCAATAAGAGGGTTACCCACAATGACTTGACATGACTTTCTCATTATAGAAACTTCCCGATCATAACATCGGGGCATAACATGACTCAAATACATCCCAGAATAAACATCGGGTTACAATACATAAGAAATACGGATGATTACATTCCAAAGTTACAAATACATCAACACTCCCTCTTAACTAGGAAGGTATTCTCTCGACACAATTTATCAGCACAAGTCTTCTTCTCTATATCATCTGAATCATCGTCAACTTCTCGTCATCTTCATCTTTATCTAGATCATCACTCGATATGGATCATTGTAAATGGATCATACTTGATCTGAAACATCGTCACTGGATCATACTCGATCTAGAACATCGTCACTGCATCATACTCGATCTGGAACATCGTCACTGGATCATACTCGATCTGGAACATCGTCACTGGATCATACTTGATCTGGAACATCATCAATAGATCTGGATCATCACTTGATTTGGATCATCACTGCTGGATCTAGATCATCACTCGATCTGGATCATCATCATGGGATATGGATCATCACTCTATCTGGATCATCATCACTGGACTAGATCTGGATCATCACTCGATCTAGATTATCATCACTGGATCTGGATCATCACTGGATCTGGATCATCATCACTAGATTGGATCTGGATCATCACTACTGGATCTGGCCCACTTGATTTAGATCTCTCAGAGTCATCATAATTGGATCTAGATCATAGCTTGATCTGGATCTCATTTGGTCATCATCATGTGTGCTATCTTGTCATAGGAAGTTCTACAGAGCCAGCCTTCTTTCATGTTGGTTGTAGGCCTAGCCATCAGGTAGGTCTTTTCCCAGCACTTAAATCTAATCTACTCATCAGAAAGGCATGCCTAGCACTTACATCTGACCTACTCATTAGAAAGGCATGCCCAACACTCACATCTAATCATGTAGTAAACAACAATCACATCAGAAATGCCCCGCACTCACATCTGTCATGGAAGGAATTGAATCCTATCACCATGATAGAATGGCCTACCCTTACATCTGACATGGAAGGAATTGAATCCTCTCACCATGAAAGAATGGCCCACCCTTACATCTGACATGGAAGGAAATGAATCCTCTCACCATGAAAGAATGGCCCGGGCTTACATCGGCCATGGAAGGAACTAAATCCTCTCACCATGATGGAATGGCCCGCAATTACATCGGCCATGGAAGGAACTGAATCCTGTCACCATGACGGAATGTCATGCACTCATATTTGACCTAGAAGGAACCAAATCCTCCACCCTCGTCAGAAAGGCCCCTAGTCCCAGACTGAGCTACCTGGTAACGGACCAGGTGCCTCCACTCTCCCGGAGAGTAGCAGTTGCCCTTACATCTGTCATACTCGACAGAATGGCCAACACTCACATCTGACATGGGAGGAACCTAATCCTTTAGCCATGACATAATGGCTCAGCCATTACATCTGACCTACTCGTCAGAATGGCTCTCTCAGTCTCGGACTGAGTGTTCCTGGTAACTGACCATGTACCTCCATTCACAGAATAGCAATCAGCACTCATATCTGACATGGAAGGAACCAAATCCTCTCACCATGACAGAATGGCTTAGCCCTTATATCTAACCTACTTGTCAGAATTGCTATGCATCTCATCACTTTCCCTTAGAGGAAACCTCAATCTGGAGAACGCCAAGCTTCTCCCTGAAGTACTCGAACTTCACTCTAGCCAATGGCTTCGTCAACACATCGGCTATCTATTCCTCCATCGCAACATACTGGAGCTTCACTGCTCCCCTCTGTACCATATCCCTGATATAGTGATACTTGATCTCAATATGCTTTGACTTGTCATGGAACACTAGATTCTCTGACAACTTTATGCACCTTTGATTGTCCTAATGTATACAAGTAGCATCCATCTGGAGATCAAATAAACTATACAGTAGCTTCCACAACCATACTACCTCACAACTAGCTGAACAAGCTGCGACATACTATGCTTCAGCTGTACTCAGTGCCACACAGGATTGCTTCCTGCTAAACCAAGAGATCACACCTGATCCCATACTGAAACAACACTTTTAAGTGTTCTTCCTATCGATGGCACTGCCTACCCAATATAAATCAACATAACCCTCCAGGTTATTCTTTTGATTCGCATCATACTTGAGCCCATAATCAACTGTACCCCTGTATGCTTTGCAACCATCAGGTGAACATGTCTCAATTTGTTCACAGCAAAGCAAATATCTGGTCTCGAGTACATCAAGGACCCAATGATCTGACGATACATCGTAGCATCAATCGTCTCTAATGAAGCATCACTCAATAGCTTCATGTTTTATGCCATAGGTGTTGTCATGCAGTCCATCATCCTGAAACTATTTAGGATCTCTACTGCATACTTCACTTGTCCACACCTCCATGCCTAGAAAATAGTGCATCGACACATAATAGGAGCATCACTGGTCTTCCACCTTCAACCTTGAAGCAAAGGTTGGAATCCACTTTACTCTCAGTAAAGCCTAGAGTTACCAGTAATTTTCCCATTCTGTCGTACCATGTCAAACCTCAAGATATTTTGTAGTCACTCCCTCTGAAGCAAAGCATCATACTCCCTCTGTCTTCTATGCTCTATGCACTGAAAACATTCTGTACCAGAGTGACAAGTAGCTTCCTATGCTACTAATATTCTATGTGACCATCTAGTGTATAGACTTGCATCTTCAACCTTGTAGCAAAGGTTAAGATCTTCATCAAGCTCATCATGTATGTGTTTCAACTCTTACTGGCTGCAAATGTCTCTTCGTAGTCTAGGTCTTCTTTTCGTGAGAAGCCTCATGCTACGAATCTTGCTATGTATCCCATGATGTTTCCATCTACTACATGATGGAATTATGAACTTCTCTTCAGGTCTCGATACTGCCCCCTAACATCATTCTTCTTGAACTGGTCTTCCCTTTCTTCTTGGTGGCTGGAAGGTTCTACATCAATGATGTCACTGCACTCGTCATATTATTCTTTGTCTTTGAACTGTCGTCACTTGTTCTTCGGAACAAGTTTTCATTCTTCTTTGCTTGTAGGTGATTATGTATGTGATCTTTCCTACAAGTCAAATGCAGTTGTATGGTTAGAAACATTTCATAAAGTATATTCATAATGAAAAATTCTTATGCATAACTATATGATCATGCAACTATTTTAGCCAATACAACATCCATCCATATCTCACGAAAACTTTCTAGATGCCTTCCATCTCTACCAGGACAACATTGAGATTGTGCACTAATCCAATATGTCAGCAAAGAGGTTTCATTCTAGATAAGTAGCAATGGAGAGTTGTATAGCACCATGAACTACTTACCCATCACATGCATATCAGTAGTATAGTGTCATTAATGCAAACATCCTATCATGTATAATACATCAACTGAATATAAACAAATGCATAACAAAACAATATCATGAAATGACAATTGAATACTTATCTTTATTTGTTTCGTGGGTAGACTCCTTCTTGAGCCTTCAGCTTCATCGTCTTCTTCATTCATGATAGCATCGTTTCTTATCCAAATGCTAAGGAGGATAAGAGGTGCTTCAAGAGTTGAGTTCTTCATATTCCTCATCGCTTGAGGGATCTTCTTTGGATGATGAGAGCTTGATCTTCAATTGCTCCCACCTTCTCTTCTCTTCTTAAGAGTCAAGCTTCTTCTTCTTCCCAAATTCTGCTGAAAGTAATCACTTCCTTTTGGCACACATTCCTCGCATGAATGAATCCCATGATCCTGGGAGGCCATTCAAGGTGGCCATCACCACTTATGCATTCTTTACTTCTTCTTTTACCACTTCAAGTTGTTCTTTGATTTGAGAGACCCTTATGACTGCATGCATTAGAGGAAATTTCAACTCAAAATGGGCCTCCTAAAATGAACTAATAAAATAATATTTATTAATTTTGGAGGAAGAAAATAAAAAAGCTACTTTTTTGTTTGTATTTTTGACATATCTCCCTGTGTTTTTACTCAAATTTCAATCGGGAGAGCTCGTTGGATGCGGAATTAAATTCTGCATCCAACGAGTACACACTCGGCATACTTTTGACGGACCCAGCTACCCCCAAAACAAGAAATACCTGAAAAAATGGAATGATGATGTCATCATTCCATTTTTTTAGGTATTTCTTGTTTTTGGGGTAGCGGGGTCTGTCAAAAGTATGCCGAGTGGGAACTCGTTGGATGTGGAATTTAATTCCGCATCCAAGGAGCTCTCCCGATTGAAATTTGAGTAAAAAAATAGGGAGATATGTCAAAAATACAAACAAAAAAAGTAGTTTTTTTTATGATACCTATCCCCAAATTTATATTAAAAAAGTGTTTAAGACCTATACGGTATTTCAAATTTAAAGAAATTTCATTGGCTAACACATGATGACATGGAATTTGAATAAAAGTTAAAAGGCCCATTTTGAGTTGAAATTTCCTCTAATGGTCTCTGCATTCTGGATCTTCACATTCTTCAACTGATTTCTTAAGGTCATATTCCGATCTATGTTCTTCCCTTCAAATATATTGGTCAAGGAATCAAACCTCATCAGTTTCTTTAGGGAAGACACTTATGTTACAAGTTGATCTGTGATTGAATCAACCAAGATCTTCTTGACCTTGGCCAAGTTCTTCTTGTGTAAGGCTTCTAGCCTCATCTCCCTCTGAAACTGGAACCTCTCTACTCATGTAGGTGTCCAATTCATTTTCTTCAGAGAGATCATATACTTCCATGCTTGGAAGTTGTCAAATTCACCAATCTTATCATCAAGCTGATGTGATAGATCACTTTGAAATGAGAAACTCAAATGAAAATAGCAAAGAATTAGATCTTACCGATTTGAGGTGTCCGTCTTGGTTCCGGAGCGGGCTGATATAGGGTTTGTCATAGAAACCCTAATTTTCAAAACTTGGAATATTTTAGATCTGATTGGATAGACAGATATATCTCTTCAAATGGAGCTGTCCACTGTACTCCTTTTCTGAAAACAGTGGAGGGAAGCTCCAGGAACAAGAAGCCCTAGTTTTCCAATTTCTTCTGCAGAAATGTCTGTCATTGTTTCTATGATATCTCTGAAATTAATGCTCTTCTATGTCTCCAATTTCTCATTGCAATAACCTTGCATGTCCATGATCCAACACCATAGGTTTCATCAGAATTGGTTTCACCATTTGGGATTTATGATCCTTTTCCCAAGGTGACCTGTTACAGGACTGTTCATAACAGCGAAGTTGTATAGCATGCCGCGTGTCACTAGTTCATCTTATGAGTCTGATATTTGGAAAAATAAAATTAAAGTCCATTCCCTTTCTGGAACATCTTCATAAATTCCATTTGGACCTATGTAGCCCAAGATATTGCAATTCTCCCCAGGTGTCCTGTTTAGGGATGAATTCTGGAAGAAGCTGGAACCCTAACTTGGAGGGATCATATCACCCATAATATATCGAATCTGAGGCTGAATTTTGGATACAATGTACATCAGGATTTTAGCTTTGGCCCCTAAACGTTTTAGCTCTTGAACCTTCACCAATCTCGATATATAGCGAATGTACCAAAACTTATCCATTTTAGTATTTAGGGTTTTTCTAGCTCGGGGTCAAACTAGGGTTTGACTTTCCCGGAGTTTCACCCAACCAAATTTCTTGATCCAGGTCTCTAAAATTCAATTTTGATGAGGAGAAAAATCCTATGCTGGGCTCACTCAAAAATTCATCTTCTGTAGAAATCCCTAATTTCTGCATCGAAAATTGAAAATGCTTGGAATCGAATTCTGCTTCGACAGAAAGATGCGCCCTTCAATGGAGAGTTAGCCTAGCATAATTTTGAAGATGGATTATGGAGAGAGACCCAAAAAGTAAGAATACCTAGCTTCTATAGCTGGACAATGTCTTCTTCTCAGTTTAGCTCTAATACCATGTTAGTTTTTCATCATATAAGCTAGCATTATGATCTTAGGATCTTTTAACTAAGAGAATAACAAGCACAACACAAGAGACAAGAGACACAAAGAGTTTTCCTTGGGGAAACCATAAAGGAGAAAACCCCACAACTTCCTCAGAGATAGAATCAACAAAAAAGGTAAAATCAGAAAACAGTAAGATGATCTCCCGATAGCAGCAGTCTCTCTCTCTCTCACTGAGAGAGCTTCTCCTCTCTCACTCATGCGCCCCAATGAGTGTGTGTGTGTGTGTTGCAAGTGAGATAAATAGAGAGGCTCACTCTCTATTTATATTATTTCATTTACTTTAAGTGCACTCCAACATGTCAGCCTCACTTAACAATTACTTACTAGAGCCGACATCTCTAGGAGTGTCTAATAACCCTAGTGCCCCACCACTTGTGGGGGCTTTGCCTCCTCCTACCAATAGAAGGGTAACACAATGGTGGGGACTATTGCCCCGAATTACAATGACTCACTAGGTTTGAATTCACTAGGATAGTATAATAACCCAAGGGCCCCACAACTATGGGGACTTTAACCCTTGACCAATAAGAGGGTTACCCACAATGACTTGACATGACTTTCTCATTATAGAAACTTCCCGATCGAAACATCGGGGCATGACATGACTCAAATACATCCCGGAATAAACATTGGGTTACAATACATAAGAAATATGGATGAATACATTCTGAAGTTACAAATACATCAAAAAAAAGAAGGAATCATTCCTAAAATTTGTGCAGTGTTAGAAGACCACCAAGAAGGTCATAACTCAACTGTGGTGGAAGTTGAGAGTAAGATTGTTGAATATACTATTTCTGTTTTGATTGACCCTAGATCGACTCACAGCTATATGAATCCTGGACTTGTTGAGATGTGCACTTGAAGAAGGCAAAGAATAGAAGATCATGGTTAGTCCAACTAGCCACTGGAACCAAGAATAAGGTCAGTGAGGTGGTAAGGAAATGTCCATTTGTCATGGATGGGTTAGTCACTTGTGCAGATCTGAATGTTCTGCCTCTTGGTTCCTATGATGTTCTCATTGGAATGGATTGGTTGTAAGCATAGAGAAAAAGGATTGATTGTTACAACAAGATTTTTGAAGTGCTTGGAGGAAAAGGAAACCTCGGGGTTGTGTAGGGATTTCCAAAAAGTGATCTCTGGAAGGAAGTATTCAGCAATACAGCTAAAGAAGTTCTATGGGAAATGTTGCAGGGTGTATCCAGCTCAGGTTTTGGAGGCAGCAGAGAATGATACTCCTAGGTTGGAGGGATGTCATGTGTTGCAGGAATTCAAGGATGTTTTTTCTGATGAAGTTCCATGGCTTCCTCCAAAGAGGAACATTAATTTTACTATTGAGCTTGTTCCTAGAGCAGCACCAGTGTCCCAGACACGCTACATTGTGAGTACACCAGAAATACTAAAGCTGAAGATGCAGCTGCAAGAGTGGTGGGAAAGAACTATATCGGGCCAAGTGTGTCCCTGTGGGGAGAACTAGTTTGGTTTGAGAAGGAGAAAGATTATATACTTTGGTTGTGTATTGATCACAGATAGCTGAGAAAAGTCTCTATGAAGAATAAGCATCCTTTTCCAGGATTGATGACCTCTTTGATCAAGTGAGAGTATCAAAGGTATTTTCCAAAATTGACTTAGGTTTTGGTGACCATCAGGTAAGAATCTAGGATGAAGATGTTCATAAGACAACCTTTAGAGCAAGGTATGGTTCTTATGAGTTGTAGTGGTACCAATGCACCAGCTACATTCATGTGCCTCATGAATAATGTTTTCAGTAAGTATATGGACATGTTTTCTCTTGTTTTCCTTGATGGCATTCTTATTTATTTTAAGAATGAGGAAGAGCATGTGGAACATTTGAGGCTGACTTTGAATTGCTCAGGAAGCATAAGTTGTATGCAGGGTGAGAAACTATGACTTATATGAAGGTAGAATTCATCATTTGGGTCAATTATTGCAGATAGATGAATATCTGGAGACCCTAAAAATATTAAGACCATGATGAGTTGGACTACTCCAAAAAAGTTAACAGATATACGATCTTTTGTGGGACTTGCAGGGTAATGCAGGAAGCTCACTAAATAAGATTCTACAGGTAAAGTGAAGCCTAGGTATAGGTTGAGGAATCCTACATGATAACTTGTAGTTCCATGAGGAAATGGTCCTTGTGTGTATGGGAACACATAGGAGGACTTCCTGAAGACTTAGGTAGAATGACCTGAGCATAGAAGCATGGTTGTGCCCAATGAAACCCAGGACAGGAAGTTGCCATGTGCCATGAGAAGGATCTCATGACTGATAACATATTTTGAAACTGCATATTGCAAGTTTTTCTGTTGATTATGGGAGACTGTGATCTCTTGTGATGGTTTTGAATCATGCTAACGATGGATATGCTTGTCTTGCGTTGCTGATGTTTGAAGTTTCCTGTTGCTAACTATGATTGTTTGGCTGATTAAAAATTGTTCCAGTATGACATGTTGTATGTGGATGTCCAGGTTTTGTGCAATATGTGTAAGTAAGGGATGGGTACTCTCCACTTGAAAAATCCAAACAACATGAGGATGGCCTCATGGCTACAAAAATCTGATTTTTTGCAAGAAGCAGAATTGTGAACTCAGATTTTTATTTTTGAATATCAATGTTATTGATCGTTTGATATTTGGGAAATCATGTATACATGAAATAGATTTGAGAATATATGATTAAAATTTTATGATGACATCTCATGTAAACTGCATACTTGTATGTAGCATAGGTGAGTTCGTGAAAGTATGCCCTTGGAGTACATAGCTTCTCGAAAGGATGTGTTTGGGATACATAACTCCTCAGAAGGATGTATTGGGTGTACATGGTTCGTTGGAAGGATGTACTTGGATACATAGCTTCTCAGAGGAATGTGCTTGGAATAGGTTTGAAAACCTATGATTGCAATTATTTTTATGGAATCTCATATAAACTGCATGTTTTTATGTAACGCAGGTGAGACGATGAAAATATGTACTGGGTGTACATGGTTCCTTGGAAGGATGTACAGGGTGTACATAGATTCTAGAAGGGATGTGTTTGGAATGGGCTTGGAAACCTATCATTGAAATTTTATAATGGCATTTGATGAAAACTGCATATCTATATGTAACACAGGTGAGATGATGAAAAAATGTACAGGGAGTACATGGCTCCTTTGGAAGGATGTACTTGGGTACATAGCTTCTCCCCCTTTCCAACTAGGTACCAGTATGCATCACTAAGGATGCCCAGGGTGGAAGACATCTGGTTATACTTCTTTCTCTGCATATTCACACCGTAAGGGGATTGTCACGAGAGTGGGGGCTCTGTGAAGAGAATAACCTCTAGGTATTATGAGGTATGGAAAGAAAGCACCTGAGCATTGGTAAGCACTTGGAGGAGGTGTTGGGCCCTTAAGCTAGAGCTATTATTGAGCACCCATAGAGGTGTTGGGATCTGAAGTGGGGCTGATCGGATCTCAGTTGAGAAATGATATACAGATAAGTATTGCATTACTTGGAAAAATTTTGGTTTATTTTGTGTGATTACACATGCACATAATGATTCAGCTAAGTTTTCGGAAATCTTGTTAAGAAATAAAAATCCTGCGGAAATGAATCTGACATGTGAATTAATATTTTATGGTTCCTAGAAAGGAATCGCCTCAACATTGGTGAGCACTAGAAGAGGTGCTGGACCCGTAAACTAGAGTTTCCATTGAGCACCCAAGGAGGTGTTAGGCTCTAAAGCGGGGATGACCAAATCTCTATTAGGAGATGCTATACAGTTGAGTTTTTGGTTTACTTATCAAAATTTTGTTGTTATTGATTTTCTTTAAATATACAAGAGCATATGATGCAACCATGGTTTTGAAAATATTGTTATAGATGAATGAATCTAACATATGAATTAAATTCATTGTGTTGTTTGGAAAGGAAGCACCTGAGCTTGGTAATCCACTAGAGGAGGTGCAGGCTCTTGAACAGAACTGCTATTGAATCACCCAAAGAAGTGTTGGGCTCAAGAACAAAGCTGTCAGAACTCAGTTGAGAGATATTTTAAGGTGATTCAAGGCTTGTAGAAATTTGGCTACCCTTTAAGGCACACCCAAGTGTGGGGTGGGGGTAAGGTTGTGAGTGCCATGGCTATATAAATCCAAGTTGGATACATGTGGAACCAAAAGAAGCTACTTATGCAAATGAGTATTTGGTTCACTTGAAAAATTTTTGTTGATTTTATGCCAATATACATATGCATGTGATTCATCTATGATTTTGGAAAATCTTGTGAATATTGACATGAGAATTGTCTCATTGCTTGGGGCTTGAGCATAGGTATTGTTGGTTTCCAAAGACACTGGAAATGTTCCAAGATGAGGAGAGGCATTCCCCAATACCAGGAAAATATCTTGTGGAGTGTGTTGATGCATGCAAGCAAGGACTTGGAAGAGTTCCAGTTCATGCCATTGGACAAATAAAGGTGCAGAGGAAGCACTGCGATACTGAAGAGGCTACGTGGAAACTGGAGGATGCCATGCGATTGGCACATCTTTTTGGTTAAGTTTTGAAGAGAAATAAGGGAGGTTCCAGTATAGCAATTGATAATTTTTTGTAAAGCACGGAGGACAATGCTATTGAAGGGGGAGGGGAATGTAACATCCTGTTTTTGACCCAGTGGTATTAAATTGCATATGATGAAAATATTGTATGGAATCATGGCAAGGAACTCAAGGCTAAGGCCCTGCTATTGATTGATGTTTTGTGTATAGGTGATCAAGGTTGATTCCTGCAGTTTATTGTGCTAAGTCAAGCACAGTATATATATTTGTGCATATCATGTAAAATGCAAACTAATAAAAATACCACAACTAGCTATGTGCCACAACGTTAAAGAGATGGGGGCATGATTTCACAAGGAATAGGGAGGGGGAATTATTCAGACCTTGAGCCTATGGAGAAAATCCAAATGTCAAGGGAAAACCCATCAAGTTGTCAACCACCATTTTTTCCTTTTGTCCCAGTCATTAAAAGTGGTTGGGAAATTTATTGCATGGGAAGGGGAAGAGTATGGGCAAGAAAATACCCAAAAATGTATTCCCATTCTCTCTTGCAGACACATTTTCATATTCCCTCACTTTTTTGGGAGTGACGATATGTTTGATCATCCATCCTTCTTTCATTGGGGTGTGATTCATTTTTCATGATCATTTCACCCATGCATGGGTCATTCTTCCCGATTGGACAGATGCAACGAGAGCTAGGAGGTGTTGCTACGCGTTTCTGCAAGTATTTTTCCTTTTCTGAGACCTTGGTTGTTGGGTTGCGGTGTTATTCGGAACTGCAGAGTGTTATGAGACCCTACTACTTTGTGTATCAGAGTGAATCTTGTGTTGTTTTGTCTCCCTATGGTTTGTTGGGATGTGCACCCTATTTTTTGTCTAAACTATATACAAGACTTAGGAGTGGAAGATACGTAGAATGTGCTTGATAAACCTAGTGGGAAACCTCAGAGACATATCTAGGGGTTCGGTTTTCTTCTTTACACACCCTGAACAACACTGGAATGGGAAGGCGTAGTCTGAGGGATTGTGTAGTAGAGAAGGGGATGCTTCATTGTGTTGGGTGTGCAGATGTTTTAGAATCTAGGCTAGATCTAGTATAGGTGTCCATAGCTCTATGGTCGAGTTCAATAGCTTATAAGTTCTTCCTGTCCACTGCCTTAGAATCCTGATAAACCCAACTTGAAGGATGACTTGGCTAATAGCCTGATAAACCCATTTGTTGGCTTTGTCGTATCTTGTTGTGTTTGGTCGTGTGTGTGTGTGATCCTTGGTTGGACATCCTGATAAACCCATATGTTAGTTGGCTTGGTTGGTCCTTAATGTGTATATTGGCTTGTTTTCCTGCAGCCCGATAAACCCAATTGTGTTGTCTTGGCTGATTTTTGTTGTATCCTTGGCTATGTGTGAGCCTGCTAGTGTTCCTTGTTCCTTAGGGAAATCATGCCCAACTCGGGGGTGGAAGTGCTATTGAGAGATTGTTGAGCACATTGTCCTATGGTTGGGTGAACATTGCAACAACATAGCTGGTTGCGGGAAAAACTTCTTCAAGATAAGTCTTCTTGTCTATGTTAAGCCCTACATTTGTATTTTCTTAATGAAATATGATGAAGCCTAATGTTTTGAATTGATGAATTGCTTATGTTGTATAATTGCAATTGCATGCACCTGTGTATGTTTTCTTTCAATGCATTTTAAATTACGTTATGGGGCTTAGATTGTCGTATTGGTGATGGCCCAAATGACCAATTTTACACAAGACTTCTGTTAACAGGTCGAATTTCCTGATGAAAATATCCTTTCCTCAACTTGTGGGATGCGGGATGCGGTTTTGCAAATCTCTATCTCCACAATTGTAACGCCCCGGTTTTGACCCCGTTTGTATTAAAAATGTATATGATTTTTATATTGTATTTAATTGTGGCGTGGAACTAAAGGAAAAATCCCCACCATTGATTTATCATTTCAGGTTCAGCGATTAAAATCATTGCCGATGGTATTTTGTGCATTCCAGTACATTATAATTTTGGACATCATGTAAATTATGCAATTTAATTAAAAACCCACAACCAGCTATGTCAATGCAACATTAAAAGAGATGTGGCATGATTTCCTAAGGATAAGGGGGGGGAGGGTATTTAACCTTGGGACAATAGGAAAAATACAAATGTCAATAAAAGAACCCAAAAGAGTTGGCAACTACTTTCTTGTATTATTCAACCCACCACTTAACTCTCCAAGAAGTAGTTGGGAAGTTATTTCCTTGGGGAAAGGGGAGTATGGGAAGTTGTCAATTCTGGCAGGGCTGTCAGACTTTACCCTCATGCTTTCCCAAGGAATATCTCTCATCCATTACCCTCATGTGGATGAGGAGAGCCGCATTAGTCACTCACGGAGGTATTCACAGCTCACCCTCATGCATTGGCAGCCGCATTTTTCCTCATGCACGCAGGCAGTTGATTTTCTCATGTGGGATTTCCATTTGGGGAGCAATCCATTTTTCCCATCCACGATTTTGCATATTTCACCATTTTCCCCATGACTGTGAAGTCCATTTTGAAAAGATCAGTGGCTCTTGCTTGATGGATTTTACTGTAATTAATCCCCATTACCTGGTTGGGACAAACCGTTTTTGTGTTTCCCAGTGATTTAGAGGAGAGACCATGTTTTATTGGGTGTTGTTTAGTCCATTTTGGCCACGTTAGGGCCAAAACACCCATGGGGATCAAATTGTTGTTAGGGGGCTATGTTCACCCATCTTGGCAATTCGTTTTGTTGCCAAAACTGTTTTCCTCAACCCAAAATTGTGTATCTTGTTATGTATGCATATGTGCTTTGGTCTGAACTAAATTGGGAGTGGAAATGGGGTCTGACCAGCTTGATAACCTAGTGTGTGAAGGAACCCCAAAGACATATCTAGGGAGTTGGTTTTCTTCTTTGCACACCCTGAATAGCGCTAGAAGGGAAGGCATATCCTGAGGGACTGTGTAGTCGAGAAGGGGGTGCTTCCCTGTGTCGTGTGTGTAGATGTTCTAGAAGCTAGGCTAGATTTGGTGCAGGTGTCCATATCTCTGTTATTGAGCTCGCTAGCTTAGCATCAGGCCTTTCCAGCTCCTTTGCAACCTGATAAACCTAATTGTGTTGGATTGGATGAATTTTGTGGTATCCTTGGCTATGTGTGAGCTTGTTAGTGTTCCCTTATTTCTTGTGGGAATCATGCCCAGCTCAGGGGTGGCAGTGTTGCTAAGAGATTAATGAGCACACTAGCTTATGGTTGGGTGGAACGTTGCAGCGATGTCGCTGGTTGCGGTACAAGCTTCTTCATAAGATAAGTATTTATGTGTTAATCTCTGCATTTTTATGTGTTTATGAATTAAATGAATAGGTTAAATGCTTGATGGGAATGTATTTCGCTTCCGATGTATGTTAATGGTTTATCCACTTATGTATGTTTTTACTTCAATGCATTTTATATTACGTTCATGGGGCTATATTTCCCATATTAGATAGAAAAATAGTCGTGTCCTTTCTCCAGTAGAGGGGTGGGGACGTGACAACAATTTTCCTTCCGCAAATCTCCTTTCCGCAACTTGGGGGATGTAGGATGCGGAATGCGGTTTCACAGATTTCTATTTTTGCAACTTTCCTTTCCACAATGGTCTATTCTGCATGTGGGATGTGGGATGCAGGATGAAGGATTGCAATTTCCCTATTTCCCTGATTTTGCAATCTTAGGCTCTCCACAACATTGATTCTTGCGAGTTTATTCTCAGGCGTTGATCTATTTCTAGATGTGGAACAGATTGTGATCATCGATTTTCGTCACAACTTTTCTCCATCGTTCGATCTCCTCTGAGATCTTTCTTCATAGATCATCGAATTGATCACTCACATGATCAATTTCTCTGTTGGTGGGAAGTTGGAGAATTTATCCGCAGACTTGAATATACTGAACAAAAGATGAGTTCATGCCTCTATAGATCTCTACAAAATCGGGAATCCATCAAAATACATATAGAATTCAATGAACTTTGAGCTGGACGGGAGGGGACATGACACTTTTGGTGCTGTAATACTTTTCTTTGTTTTACCTTTAAAATCAGTTCCTTGATAATTACTCTTTGAGAAATTTTTAGAATTATTTCCGAATCTTTATTAGGCTTAAAAAAATTTCTTTTCTGATCAAAGTTACTTGCTCTCTTATTCTTCCAGTTAGGTATGCTTTCTATCTTTTTACTTTGTTCATAACAGAAGTTAGCTTTTCTCATTTCCTCTTGAAGGGTCTTTGAATTATCAAATTCAATTCTTTCCTTGAAGCTAGTAGGAAAACAGCTTAGAAGCCTCTGTATTTTAGGCTTTTCGTCAATTATATATGGTACATATCTTAGTAAACTTAGAAATTTACTACTTAAATCTTTCATTGACATTGAACCTAGTTTAAGTTCATAAAACTCTTTAACTCTTTCTTTATAATACTATTCAAATAAGAATTTCCTTTTAAAGTATTTTTTAAAGACTCTCTAGGTTAAATACTTTTCTTTAAGGTTTTTGACTCTTTTTATGTCCTGCCACCAGATGTCAGTTTTTTCGGTTAGGTTGTAGATATCCATCTGGGCTTTCAGTCTATCGAAGCAGTTATAAATATGGAAGTACTTTTTCATCCCCGATAACCAAGGCTCGGATTCTTCACCCTTTTCCACTTCCCTATTAAACATGGGAGGTTTTATCTTTTTAAATTCTCCTGAGATCTCTTCATAAGGTTTATACTTCCCTCTTTCTAGGACTACGATCGCTTTCACTACTTTCACTAGTGTATTTATACTTTCCTTTGTGCGACCTTGCTTTAACTCCTGAAGAAGATTTACTTTCACTATTAGAAAATTTTAATTTCTTATCCTTACGTTTGTATGATACTATTCCAGAAATAGTTTCATACTCCTTTCTTTTATCTTTTCCTCTGTTGTGTATTTTTTCTAGTAATATATGATTTAGTTCCTCCTGAGTTAAAATTCTTTCGTTTTCTTGTTTTACAGTTTGTAGTTCAACTTTTAATATTTCACTGTTTGAAGTAGTTCTGAGGGTTGATTATTTAATTCCACATAAATGTTATCTAGGTTTATTGTGATGGGATCCATCTTTAGTAGATGCTTCAACTCCTTCCGTTTCCTACAAAATACAATTTTATATTTCTGTACAGAAATAGTCTTAAAACATGATTAGTATATTTTGTTTCATGTTTGTTTGCGAATGAGCCAATCATGCCTAGTGTTTGGAAACTCGCTTTGATACCACATGTAACATCTCAAAATTTTCATAATAATAAAAAATATATATATAGATCTAACTACATTTATGAAGGATAAGTAAATTCATAAAATCTTTGACTTGGGTATAGTATTGTATCCATTTGAGCATAAATGACCTATTACAACAACATACTCTTTATGATAAAACTATGATGTGATTTACTATTTTTTATGCCACCAATTTATTTGTCTTAAGCCATGAAATAAACGCCATAACATTTTTCATCGGATAAAGTTGTTGTGCTTGTTAGTTTTATTTTTATTTGAACGCTATTCATCTTTGTTTAGATGCTGGGAAGGTGGGTTATGGGTCTTACTTAGCTCATATGGATAATGCAACCCTTATGTAACTTCTTGTAGGTAATTACGACGAAGGGATTACAACCTCCTAGATATAACAAGGTACTAAAATAGGATATACACCAAATCCTAAACAAAGGCCTAAGCAAAAGAGAAAAAAAGAAAAATCAAAGATATCCTTACCATATGATACTACAAGCATGCAATAAGAAGAACATTATGGCATCGAAGGAAATACAATGATGGGTTTGAAACTATATTGAAATGGTGTTTGATGTTTTGATTTAAATGTGACACTACCAAGGCATGTGATGGATTTAATGTATTCGCTAGAAAGCATGTTAGTGACTTCAAAAAACCCTAAGGGTTTTAGTGTTTCCTCGACTTTCGTTTCGTTATATTTTTGTTGCTCCATTTTTTGTTTATGCATTGTGGTGAAAAAGGAGAGGGAGAGAGGCGCTATCTTGGCCTCGGCCTTTGGCCTTCACACTATTGACTCCGTAAAACCGCATTACACTTTGTTGTATATCATTGGATTGTATCCCGTAACTCACATTTCCTCTTTGTGCAAACTTGGATGACTTTTCACCCTGAGTTGTTTCCTTGCGTGGCTCTGGTTCAACACGATAGAGACGTTGGTGATGAAACTCTTACTACTTTTATCGGCCTTTTAAAACAATACAAGGTAAGTGATTTCCATTATTCGCATTAACATTTTCATTATTATGAACATAAATTATGATCTATTGTTGAACTTTGCATGTTTTCAATGTGCAGGAGATCCCAGGATTGGGTTTTTGCACTTAGATGTTGGAATAACCTTCGTGGTGGTGGATTCTTGGCACTAGTAAGACCTATTACCTTGCTTCTCGTGGCTCTGGCTTGTGGCAGCGCTCTCTTGGCATGAACTTAATCTTGTGTTTCCTTATCATTAAATAAATGAATGGCAACCTTCTTGGTTCTTCCCTTAAGGTATTTCGTGGTGTGAAAAGACTGTAATGTGTTTTCTTTGCTCTTCTATGACAGAGTTCTTTATTTTTAAGGAGTGTTTGAGCAGTCATTTGATTGTCGCTCTGAAAATTGTAGAGGTTTTTTTTTATAATATACTCCTGTAATGGTTTGATAATGCATTACACGGTCGATTTGGTCCTTAGACTTGTGGTATGAATGTTTTCTCAGTTACAACTCCGTAGTTTTGTTTTTCTAGTAATATTTTAAGGCCATGAGGCCATTCCTAGATATTGTAATAGATAAATCATTATAATGTTAATGCCCATCCAAGGAGAAACATGGAATAATAATTCAATTGTAGCAAATACCAATCCCAAGTTGGTAACCACAGAAACCTTAGGTTATAAGGGTGTGTTTCACTGAACAATAGGTGGGTGGATCCAAGTACCACACCGGAATATCGAAAGTGAAGCTTAGAAGGTTGAGAGTATCCATGAATAGTTTACTATTGATGCCAAGAGATGGAAAGAGAAAGGGGATCATGTGTACAGGGAATGAACCCAAATAATTCCCTGAGGTCTACGGTTGGGGTTGCGACTGATATTGCAAAGAAGTCGAGATGTTACCAAAGGTGATAGTGCACAAATATGATATGTCATTCAAAGAAGGAGTGGGTGGTAAGGACAAAAAGGTGGTCATCAAATGAGTGTTGGTAAAGAGGCCCAGGCCAACAATAGATAGGGAAGAGATGGATATGTTGTCGATGGTAGTGTCCATCGTAGGGAGAGAATTCTTGGGAGTGTCCAGTCATTTAGGATAATAATACAACAGTTGGTCAATAATAACGATCTTCCCATCATGGGGGAACATCAGGAGTAGAAATACGATGGAAGAAATGACTCACATTGCATAAATATAAATATGTCCAAGGAGGAGTTTGTAATCGAGTTGGGCATTGACAACCTCAATATTGATCACCATGGTTTTTGCAGCCAACTCAATGGGGAAATTCATGAGAACACCTTGTGGTTGAGCAGCACGACCATCATAATCTCAAAGGGAAGTGGTAGAAGGTTGAAGGGTTTGGGATCCAATTTTCTTCCAAACAAAGATTGACATAACACAAGTGGACTCCCCCTCATCAATGATGCATCGATGAATGAAAAAATTCTGAATCATGACAGGAACCTGGAAGAAGACAGATGATGGCATATAGGGTTCTCCTTGATCCAAGTCGAAATTGATCAACCTAGAGTCAAAGGGATCAATGACACCTAACACAGATAGAAAAGATTTGTGTTGCGAAGGACAAGTTTAGAGGACTTCCTTAGCAGACATGGCAGAGGGAGACTAGGAAAATTCGTCGACTATACGGTAGTTAAGCGAGGCTCTGGTAGTGGGATATTTTGTGACACTACACAAAGAGAACTGAGGGAATTTAGTAGCCCCATTTGTGGGTGTATTGACAAATGTAAGGACATATAGAGAGAAAAAGAGGTAGATTTCATGGATGGATTAATAGTTTCCATGGTGGTGTGATATTGGTTTTGTCAAGTCTATAATTTGACATCATACGATAATGTCATAAGGTGATGGACCCCAAGATCAATGACTTGACGCGCAAGAGTGGGTGCAGTGTTTTGTGGTACCAATGGCTCAGTTGCAACCATCCCTTGATTTGGTAAGGGGTTCTATGACATCATAGGTGGAGGACCTTGTGGTGTTGGGTTTGGTTGTGTCGGAGTGGTCACATTAGGTCCCACTAATTGTCATCTTGTAACAAGTGGCAAACATGGTTCATAAGGGGGCATTGATGTGTATAATGGTTGTAAGTGTCACAAATGGTGCACAGATGGTTAGTATGTAACTGAGGGTTCTTCCCAGGTCTAGGTGGACATTAGCATTTATGTGTAGGGGGATTTTCTCTGTTGGTATTCGAAGGGTTGGGTTATTGGATACCTCTTTGAGGATGATTTTTTCTTTGTTTCCTACCACTCTATCATATTCCCTACCCTTGTTGGTTATTAGGGGTGGGTTGATTATGGAGGTTCTGTTGAGCATAGACCTATCTTTGAGGAATAGGAGGAGTCGGAGCCAAAGAAGGTGTAGGTTGCACAAGTGGTGGGTAATAGGCAGGAGCAGCTGGAGGGGCTGCAAATCCTACCATATGGCTATTACATGGAGGGGCCAAGAATTTGGGTCTATGGATGTGAGGAACTGGTGCAAGAGATGCATATGAATGTGTGGATCCAGACTCAGTCGCTATGCATGAAAAATCAGGGGCATAGCCTTGTTGGGAAACACTAGGGGTGGTACCAGAATGAGGTGGCATCAAAGGAGAGGTTTTGTATAGGTGAGGATGTTGAGTAATAGATTTAATGACTCCATCAGTAGCATGGGATTCCCCTGGAGTATCTTGACATGTGGAGCCAGCACTAGGAGCATCAGGTATGATGGTATAGAGATACCTCGATTGGGCATAGATAAGATCGAACTATTGTACCTTAAGGATGGATTCCTCCTTAGTTTGTTAGTGCTCAGATGCAACATCCTTGGCGATGGGGGGGAGTAAGGTTTTGAGAAACCAATCTAGGAAAATCCTATCATCTAAATGGATTTTACACAAGGTACAACGATGAAGCCACTCATGGATATGATCAGTGATATGGGTCGCAGTGTTCTGTTAACAAGATAATAGGATTTCCACACCCTCATCATAACAGATGGGTAAGTGGAAGTACTGGAGAAACATTGAGGCTAATGAGGAAAAGTCTTGATAAGTGGCATGAGGTAGTTAGATGTACCATTGGGATGCAACACTAGTGAGTGTGCATTGAAATAGCTGTAATCGAATAGAATCATACATTATGTTGTTAGAGGAACACCATAAGTGGAATGACATAATGAGGTTTTGTGGGTCTTCTCCTACCTTTCCCTCAAACTTAGGGATGTTTGATGGGAGTTTGGTAGGCATGGAAGGCCACAGTGGGTCATGACAGATGGGGTCATTCATTAACTATGCCAAATCAGGTAGGTTGAGACTTTCCATAAATGGTAGACTAGGACCTGGAATAGATCAAGGAGAACCAACAATAGTGTTGGGTCCATAGGGCATGTAGTTGTTTCATGCAAATAGTATGGCTGACTTTCGATAGTAGGAGTAGTCACTGGAATGGTGGTAGAAGGGCCAATTCCCCCATGTATAAAGGAAGTTATAGTATGAAGCATGGTGGTTGTGGTGGGGCCACCACTAGTGGGTAGCGTACCAGCAATAGTGTGTGCGATGGTGAGGGTTCCACTTGGATTTTGATCTATGGGTCTAGAAAAATGGATACCCGATATGATGGGTGGAGTGGTCACAAGTACACAATAAACTGTCCCCCTTGAGAGGGGTGAGGAGGTGCATCAGCCATGGGGCTAGATGGGGTTGTGAACAAGGTAGGTTTAGATTGATAGGAATCTGAATCATACTCAGATGTAGTGTATGGCTATGAAGGTGGTGAACGACGTCGAATATGGATTCGATGGTGGTGGTTCAAGGAATCGAATTGAGGAGTATGCCCCCTAATTCTATGCAAGTAGAGTGATGGAGCAATGATGAAATGATGGTGTGTTGTGTAATTAAAGGGGGTGCAAGAGTGTCAAACGCAGGCTCAAAAATATAACTATAGCCAAGTGTGCAGAAGGAGAGCAAAAAAATGGTGGCTCACAGGCCAATAAGCAAGCTCTAAAACTGAACTACAACATCGTGTTAGAGTAGGATAGTTTACAACAAAGTGGACATAAATCCAATATGTAGCACTACCTATACATAAAATGAAGCAATAACCTATGGGGTATAAGTGCAAGAAAACTCCTAGCTACAAGATGGAAGCTCCTCACAAATTGTATCCTCAGTTGGGTTATGAAATATCAGTCAAACAATACAAAATGGAAGAACAATAGGCAAGAGAATCCCACTACCGAGAGGGACCTCGGGTATAATATCCATAAGAGACTGGAAACTAGGATACCTCATTCATGACACATCTAGAGTGGTTTCTTGACACTTTATCCCTTTGGTCCTCGACACCCGATATGTTCCTCGGCATGCACAAGGAGGACTATGAAGGGTTAGTCTTTGGTACATAATGGAGTATGATATTCCACCCTGACTTCCATAACCCCTTTGTCATGGCTTGGGCCCTCTGATAGACTGGTCATGGCTGTGTCAACAAGTACTAAAGTATTTTGGTACTCTAATGGACATCAGCTATGTCTCATATGTAAGTGACAAAGGGGTGTTATTTGGATTCCTATCTCCAGTGTCCTAACTTAACTACAATATTGTTTTGTTCCTCAAATAAGGTTACAATGTTGGTTGAGTTAAGTTAAATTTTAGGCTCAGCCTAGGGTCATGAACCAAGCATTTTACTTTAGGGTGTGAAATGTGTGCATAAGTGATGTGTAATGTCTAAACCCCAGCGATCTCACGGTCGAGACGCAAATGCAAAAAAATAAATAATAGTAAATGAGTGTAAATATTTTTCAAAACAACTAATTCTTCCATAAACTAAAATGTACACAAGTAAATGAGCGCATAGGGAACTTAACAAGTTGTAGGAAACAAACAAGGGGTGTCAACTCCCTAGCTCTACTAAGGGGCCTCACATATAAGAGAAATAGGACCACAAAACAAACTAGGGGGATGTAAGTAACCAGATATGTAAGGAAATAGCTGGGGAAGGGGTAGAAAACAGTAAAGGGGTCTAGAAAAGGGTCTCAAACATCAAAAAGGACTGAAAAAACTACAGGTCGCAACTGTTTGCGAAACAGGTGTGATCGAGGTTGCATAGGAATGTAAACTAGTTTCGATTGGGATAGAAAAAATAGCAAAAAGACTTAGATCCCACAAAATAGGGGTTACTGCACAACAAGTCACACAAAACTAGGTGACAGTAGTAACCGGGAATGCTTCGGAATCCTGAACAAGTGCGATCTGGAATTTTGGTCCAGGTCACACTTATCGGGAAGAATGCATGACCTAGGTCTTGATTATCAGGAAAAAAGGTGCAACCTCGGCCACAACTTTATGCCAAATAGGTGTGATATGGATGTAACTAAGAGTTTTAAAGGAAAAACCATCGGCTTGCACCAGGGGAGAAGGCACTAGGACAAGACTGGTTTGGATCTGTAGCAGGGGGGTTAGATATATGATGGTTGGAGGTACCCAAGTAGAACAAACCAATATAAACACTTGCAAAAATACAGATCCAAGGGGATCGAGACAGTGGAGTCGCCACGACTGTAGTGGGGATTTCTCCCCTACTACGTTCAAAATCACCCACCCTAGATCAATCAAATCATAGGGTAGATTTCATGGTGCAAGGGATTCCTCAACCTTGACTTGCAATAATAAGAAATAAAAACAACTATAATATTTAATCCAACTAATGAAAAACTAAAAATAAAAACCTTTGAAATGGGACACTACAATCATTTGAGGAAGTGGTATGTATGCTTCCCATGATACTGGTCTCTGTGTGTTCTCCAACAAAGGGTGGTCACCAGGAAATGGATTAAGGGTTGTACAGAGAGAACTTAACATGCAATGTGGGATATTGTGGCTAAACGATGTGATGAAAAAAGGTTCTAGAAAATGAATGAATGGAAAAAAGTGAAAAGTGAAAAAGCTCAGGAATGTTTGTGGGGAGACCTTCACAATGTATTTATAGGATGATCCAAGGTTTTTTTACCCATGGTATTTTATTGTGCATGGTATTTATCCATTATTTTTTACCATTCTCATTTTAGGGTTTTTTGTTCCTTTTTGGAGATAGTGGAGTTATGTCACGATAAATATTCAACTTCCCTGTATTTATGGGGGAAGGAATAATAATATTTTGGACCATTTTTGGTGGAATTTTAATTGTGAAGGTCAAAATGGAGGAAATAATGGTGGGATAATGATGTATAATTATGGTTTGGACCATAGAGATCTAGGTGAACAATTTTTGGTTTTAGCACCACTAGGGCGAAGGAAACACCTACAAGATTCCCTCTCTCATCCGAGAACCCATTCTTCTCTCTATTCTTAGTCAAATGATCATATAGAGATTTGCAAGGATCTCACTTATCCCTCACATCCTTGGATCAAACAATACCTACCCCACACAACAACCTTCTTAGATCAGGCATCCCCTTCACTGATCCATGGTTCTCTTGGGTGATCCGTCTTACTGGGTGTTTCCAATGTGTGCATAGAAGAATACCAATTTGTTATATGTTGTTGGAACACAAACTATAGATTCATTTCGTATATTATCAAGCATCTACGAGAAACAAACCCCAATGGGTAAGGGTTCCTATATTTTCCAACCTCTATGATCACCTACAACCATCGATTTCCCTTCCAAATTTGCACCTATATCTCTAAATTTGAATTTCCTGGGTTATCCATAGTCTAGTATTGGTATGGAATAATAATGGAGAGCTTTTCATAGTGTATATTTGCATGAAAGAATGAGATGATGAGGGTTAACTCCAAGGGATAGGAGATAATCATGAAAAGACAACAAACATGGCTTTTGACCATAGAAGAAAGGACTCATGGAAGCTGTAGAATAAATTATGGCATATGACAAACATGACATAGAAGTCAAATCATCCCCATTCTGCAATAAATTCATGAGGTGAATTTTCCCACCAACCTCACACATGCATTCAATGATTGGGTTCACTAGTAAAAATGGAGGTAATTTTCTTATTCAAAGCACATGACAGAATTGGGGTGAGTTGCAAGGTTGATATTTGGAAGCAAGTATTATTTTTCCCATATGCCCCCCTTTCATCTCCCCCTCTGGTACAATCATATCCCCTTTGGTGCTCTTTACATAGCCATGTTGGACAATTTTATTATTTATGCACATAATATTCACATATATTTAGAGTTAGCATGATAAGCCAACCATATAGTCCAATGCAATATTTACATTATACATGCCTAGCCATTCACTAGTCAGTCCTTATCCTCGAGCTCCAAATAAAAAATTATGTAAATTACATCATTTACATAATTTGGTTAAATACATTCCAAATCAAAATTGGGGACATTACATGTTGGTTCAAGACAACAACTGTCGACTATGACCACTTCAATAAATCATGGTTTTCCTTTAGCCACACTACCAGGTGAATCCTCTTCAGTAATGACTAGTATTGATGATGTTGTAGTCTCCTTGGGGGACTATTTGTTTTAGAAAGTCTCATGAAAGTGTGGTCAATAAAGGACCAAAAAGGAAAAAGATAGGAAATATGACCAAAAAAGAGGATCAAAATCACGTAATTGTGTGGAACATCATTGACATGGATCCACAGAAAGTTGCAATTGATACAAATTCCACCTTAACCACCTCTTCAAGTGTTAACTCTATCACAATTACATAACCATATATTCTAGTATTGAGAGCTAAAAAACACAGATTTCCTTGTTGGAGTCTTAGGTTGAATTAAAAAAAGAGTAGATGGAAACTATGTGTCAACAATATATAGATGATAATAACAAACATAATGAAATTAAAATGTTGGGTGTAATAAGGGAACACCAACTGGAAGTTGAGAGGATAAATATAAATTACAAGGAAAAAATTGCCACTTACAAACAATAGGGTAGCCATGTTGAAGAAATGAAAGAAACAATACGCTCCATATGGCTCCAAATTGATGAAGTAATATGTGAATTGAGGACATTGAAAGAGGAAGAATTAAGAGCCAATGATATCTTTACAGAGGCTCAAAAGAGTTTTTTCAATAGGCTAGAAGAAGTGTTTAAATGTTATGATGGTCTAACTAGATTATCCAACCAAATTGAAGAACATGTTAGCAAAAGGAATAAGGTGGAGAATATGTTTGAATAATTATTGATTGGAAGAAAAATACCCATTCTCTCCTAAGATCCTCCTAAGTTTCACTCAAATAGATAAAGGTAAACCACACATATTGTTAAGTTCAATGAAATCAGCTTATGATGGTATGAAGCAAAATGTCCAAATTGGAAATAGATCATGTTTCATATTGTGGAATTTGTCCAATGATATCCTTGAGAACTTTGGTATGGATACCATGGATAAGTTGAGTCAGCCTAGTCCAAGTCTGTTGCAAATATATTAGGTTGATCAACCCAAGATGAAATTAAAGTACATATCCAATTAATTTTTCGATATTAATGAGGATGTCTTGAACAAATTCCTAATAGTGCGGGTTACCTTGCAACAATATATGAGGCCTATGTTCAAAGACTACATAAGGATATGAAAAGAGAAATCTTTCGGACAATCTATGATGCGGAGTTACAAAATGAAAGCATGAAATCTGAGAGTGTTTCTTAGATCACTAAATCCCATCATATGTGGTCTATATATAAAAATGAATTACATCAAAGAATTTTTTTTTTTAATCTTGTTTGAAAGTTGATGCAAGAAATTAAGTTATGTTAGTTATTTGAACTTCCCTTTTGTTTTGGGTTAAAAGGAAGGTTTTTTTGAAAGAGAAATGAGTATTTTTTATCTCTAGAACTATATTTTGTAATATTATTATTATGAAGTAATTAAAGATCGAGAGACTTGCAGTTTCTTAGTGTTACATTGTTTTTGTAAGGTTTATTAATTTATTTTTGGTGTATAATTATCGATTAGATGCGAGTATCATATTGTAGAATTCTTTCTATGTCTGTTATTTTGGTTTATTAGTGTTTCAATAAATGCAATTGGATGCAAAGGTTATGTCACAAAATTAAAATAATTATTTATTTACTTATCTATTGCATACAAGAGTTAACTTGTTTTAAAACTGTAATAATTTCTTCTTGTGTTTTTGGAAATCATATATTGTTGTGTATCCAATCATATTTAATCTTAGCTTTCGATCAGGATCGGTTTAGAATAGAATAACATTTGATTTAGTTTATAATTAGAATTAGTGTTTTATTTTCTTAGAGCAGATTAGTGATTAATTATTAGATCCATTGTTGGTTGTTAGACTAAGTCTTCTTCCATTGCCTTGGAATCCTAGAATAAGATGTTCAAAGAATGGCTCCCCATTAGGATCTCATGATGAGATTTAGAAGATAAATTCAACCTCTCCAATTGACTCAGTTTCTCCAAAAATTCACTTTCCAAGTCATCAAATATGACATAGATTTAAGCAAGTGGGATGAAATTCATTCCATGACTACAATGATGTCCTCTAAATGAGAATTGAGCCTACACAACATGATTTGTAGGTGTAACAAACCCAAAATTAGTACTTAACATTTACCATTCAATTTTTTTAGGTAAATGCTCCATTGTTAAACCTAACTTTAAAAGGTTCTAATTTTTCCAAACCTTGGCTTAAGAATTTAAAACCTTGCTTAAATAAAGTTTTTTCTAAATTTTACAATGTTATTTGAATAAAAGCTCCTTTTGAGCAAACTGGAAGAAAAATTACCTAATTTTAACTATAAACCTTATTTATCCTTATGGCTAACCTCATTTTTTTTCTGCAAGTGTTTTATCTATCCAAGAACTATACTAAAACATGCCTCCACCAAGGTGAAAGATTCAGCAAGATAAATGGTTTCTAAAGGGATAAAAACCATATCCATTGTTTGTCCATAAGAAATTTAAGTGGTTTTTATAACATTTTAGTTTCAGCGTGGGAAACAGTTGTAAAGTAGCTTGGTGTGTACTTACACATGTATTTCAAAAAACACTCACTTGTGTCAGATGATGAGTTCTTCAGTCATTCCACTATGAATCGGCTCTACTACAGTTTTATTAAAGAAGACAACCATAGTGTGATTTCATCTATCAATGTGTTATTATTCTGGCTTTTGTGCTTAGTCGACTGGGTAGCAATGCTTCCTTATGGAGATGGTGTCATTACTATTGATTTGGTAGCGACAAACATTTTACACGGTTCGGGGTTCTCCTTCTCATCAAAACCCAGTGTTTTCCATTCATAGGTAACAATTGTATTAGCAATTAACCAAATAAATTTTATTCATTAATCTCTCTATTTGTCACAACTGATATTTCTTAATCTCTTTGCTTGCAAGTTTGGCTTTTGAGGATATTGCATGTTTTCAAAGGTAAGTATTATGTTTAAACTTGGGTTCCTTTTCCTTCTACATTTTGATGGAGTTGTAAGTTGGGTTCTACGACCGTAATAAAACTGCATGGGCAGTTGTTGGTGGCTTCTTTGCATAGCTGTGTCTTGTTTTGATTTGGTCGTTGGGAAGTTTTCCAGCTAGGGTTTAAGCGCTTACGCCATACAACTTCTGCATTCATGATAATCTCAAGAATGATTATTTAAGTGTTTAAGGAAACTTGACGCCATTACAGCTTTTGGTTTTTTTGTTTCTTAAAGAAAAAATCATGCATTCTGTACTTTGTTAGAGAAAACCATGTAGGTTTTGTGTTGGGTATTTACGGTTTTATGAGAGACTGTAAATAACATATTTCTAATTCCTTGTTACTCGGTTTTTAATTGTCAAAGGGTTTCTTTTGATCACAAATAATTCATATTGTTGGTATATTGAATGGTCTCAACTTGTAATGGATTTAGGGTTTACTATTGTGGATGGTATTATTAGGGTTTTGAACTATTATTTCTGATAAGCTATGTCATTATGCTATATTCCTTTTTCCACAACTAAGAATTAGGGTTTTACATTTTTTTACTTCAATAGATACGGTAATATAAGAAGTTTTATTACAACCTAGGTTTACATTTATTGTTGAAATAAAACCTAAGTTTATGCTTCAATCTGTAGAGTGCCCTTCTATGGTTAAATACCAATTTTTATTTTATTTTAAAAGGGTTACTATTTACTTCCTCTTTATTCTGCCAATATAAATCCTAAATAGTTAATGTAGAGAATAAAAAGGAAATATCTCAAGTAGTATTCTATTGCGAAATAACCTGGGAATATTTATTTATAAATATGAATAAGGTGAAAAGAAATAATTACAAAAAAAAACTACATTCAATGACTATGTATAGAATTAAACCAAGTGATAATAAAAGATTAATAAGTGTGAAACTGTAAATAAAGCAAGGAACAGATAACCCAGTTCACAATTGTTTAAAAAAATATAAACTAAACAATAGCCAGACTATTTCTAGGGTTTTAAATGTAAAACAAGATCTTGCTTAAAGGTACATTTCTGTAAAATATGGCAATGGTAGTATCAACAACCACACACCACCCTTCCACTGGAACCTTGTAACAAACAAGGTTTGTTTTGGTTCCACCCGCTTGCCCAGACCCTTAGATTTAAATTAGTTCTCTTGCAGCTTCAAGTTGCCACCAAAATCTAAAAGGAGTAAATTATTCAGAACCTCGCATTCTCTTATGCTTCACTAGAAGTTTTGATACAAAGCCTAACATTTGCAAGATGCTCACTGGGAGCACTGTGCTATTTCATGTTTCAATTCTTTAGTGCTTTACTCAAGGTGATCACTGGTAGCTCTGTCTATATTTTCTCTTTTGCTTCTATTCCCTTCTTCCTGCCTCTTTCCTTTCCAAGGAATTTTTATAGCAAAATAACCAACTCCTTTTAGTACTGGCCACTTGTCTCTGTAGAGAATGTTGAAGATTTGATAACTGTTTTTAAACCCAATTTTTTGTCAAATTATTATGTAGTTGTTAAAATATCATTTCCAAATTATATTCATATAAAATTTAGCTTACTTATTTCTTTAAAAGTAAATAATAATGACATATCAAAAGTAACTAGAGGGTATTACAATCCTCCCCTCCTTATAACTTTGCACCATCCTCGGTGCTTAATCAGTATTATAAAAGTTTGGAAATAAGGCAGGAAAATTATGTCTCATAATTTCTTCTCTTTTCCAAGTAGCTTCTTCCTCCGAATAATGTTTCCATTGTACTTTAACTTGTACAATAACTTGCTTTCGAAGTTGAATTTCTCTTCTATTGAGAATGTACATTGGTTATGTGTGGAATTCACCCTTTGGTTCAACCTGTACATTATCCCAGTTAATAATATGAGATTGATTAGCAAAACATTTTTTTAACAAAGAAATATGGAAAACATCATGTATTATTAAAAAAGGGGGTAAATCCAATTGATAAGATACAGAACCTATTCCAGCAAAGATTTCAAAAGGTCCCATATATCTGGGTGCCAGTTTTGCATAAAGTATTGATCTTAGCTTGATTTTCTTTGGTTTGACTCTTAGGAATACATGTTCTCCTACTTTGTACTCTTTAGCTTTTCGCTTCTTGTGTATATAACTCTTTGATCTGTCTTGTGTCATTTTTAAGTTTTGTTTTATTTGTTGTACCATTTCCTCCATTTGCGCTAACATATCTGGCGATAAATCCAATATGTGCTCCAAGGTACCCCAACTTAAAGGTACTTTACATATCCTACCATACAATACCTCAAAAGGACTCATTTTAAGGGATGCTTGGTAATAATTTTTATATAAAAATTGTACCAGATGAATATAATCCTCCCATTTACCTGGTTGATTCATCACATACATTCTCAGCATGTTTTCTAAGTCCTGATTCATTCGCTCTCTATGTCCGTTGGTTTGCGGATGATAGGTTGTATTGAAGTTTAGTTTCGTATCAATTCCTTTAAATAATGACATCCAAAACCTGGAAGTAAATTTAGTGTCACGATCTATGATCACTATTTTTGGTATAACATGTAGCCTGAAAATTTCTTTCATAAATATGTCAACAATATTGACTTCTTTATAAGTTGACTTTACATGTATCAAATGGGTTTCCTTAATTTATCAAATACAACCATAATGGAGTCATTCTATTTTTTAGTTCTTTGTAACCCCTGTAATAAAATCTATAGTTATAGTTTCCCATTTCTACTCTGGTATAGGTATAGGATGCAATAATCCATCTGGGTGTTGGTGTATGGATTTAACCTGTTGACAAGTGAAACATCGGGCTACATATTCAGCTGCTTCTCTTTTCATATTTGTCCAATAAAAATATTTCTTTAAAGTTGTTATAAATTTCTGATATCCAGGGCGTCCTGCATACAGGTTATCATGCAGTTGTTTAAAGATGACATGCTTTATATTGTATTGATTAGGAACATATATTCAATTTTTGAAATGCAAAAACCATTCTACATCAATCTGATACAAACTTTCTATTGTTTTGAATTTTTCCTGGTTACATTTTTCCATCCAATTCCTATATTGCTTATCATTAACTAATGCTTCTTTTAACAAAGTTTTGATTTTAGATTCATAATTACTAATCAGAAATGAATACAATTTATGTTATTGTCGACTTAATGCATCTACTACAATGTTTTCCTTTCCTTTAATGTGTTTAATTTTGAAATCATACTCACTCAGAAATGCAAGCCACCTGGCTTGATGGGCATTCAATGTTTCTTTATCAACTAAATACTTTAACCCAATATTGTATGTTAGGAACATAACTTTCTTTCCTATCAAGTAATGCTGCCAGATCTTAAGGGAATGAATGATAGATTCTAATTCCAAATCATGTACTAAATAATTTTTCTCATTTTCTTTAGTTTTTGTGACTCGTAACAAATTACATGACCTTTTCAAGTTAAAATGCCTCCTAACCCTTCTTTACTTGCGTTAATGTATACCACAAAGTCCTTACTTGGATCAGAAACTTCTAGTATTGATGTTGTTGACAATAATTGTTTCAGTTTCTCAAAGCTATCTTGACACTGTTGTTATACTATAAAGTGGCACTTCTTCATCCAAGTACTGACATTGAATGAGGGTACACAAAAGGATATTATGGATAGAAGTGGAAAAACAACTATAGATCAGATTCAGCTTTGATACATCCCACCCCTTCCATCCTTGCCCATATTTTTAACTATGCTTAATATGTAATCATGACTATTGACATTGCAGCTCACGATTCATTCACGGGTAGCCCTATAGGAAACACACAATTACATTATCACACTATGCATTCGCGGATTTCCTTCATAGGATTCGTGATTCATTCGTGACTTACTAGTATACGTACCCGCGATTGCATTAGGCCAAAATTAAAAAAATTAAAACATGATTAGTCAGGGAAAGTTGGGTTCATAATGATAACATCCCCAACCTCCCTAACCCTCTTAACCTTCAAAAATCCCTCTTATCAACAAGTATAAATAGAGGTGAAGGGTAAAAGTTGAGGAAGCATCTCATAAGAGCAAGTTTATGTTGGAGGAATGCCTTCATAGTTCTGGAGCAAGAGAACTCAGTTTCCTTGGATAGTAGAGGAGGGTTTGTCTTAGATGGAGGTTGCATCTATCTTGGATTATTAATAAAAAAATGATGTTCTTCCACATTATGTGTTGATGTTATTACTTGTTGTGATTTATGGAATTCATTGTCATCTTTCTATATGCAATTGTAATATTTCATTTATTCTCATATAACAATTAATATCTATGTGCTAGATATCATTCTCTCTTTGCAGGTTGTTGATCATCCTCAAGTATTTGGAGCATTTGGAGTGTAGGTTTAAATTTAGGACCAACCTTCATAAATAAGGTGTATAATATTTTGACCCTATTTCTCTCTCAAATTTCTAGATAGTTGTATGTCTGCAAGTTGAATATATGTATGTTGGTGAGCCCCAAACCCTTAGGTCATTAGGTAGATTCTCCTGAACAATAGAACTGGTGACTCCGTTGGAGATTCTAGCTTGTTTTGGGTTTGTTCCATAGGTTTTCCAGTCTATTCTATTCTTTTGTTTGTTGTAAATGTTTTGCTTGGATTTTACTTTTAGTTTACATTTCTTAATGTTCGGAATCCCTTTGCCATCTTTTTTCTTTTGAAAAAAATTGGACTGTAACTGGGGGTTTCCAATATATACAGTTGTAATTACACTTTGCATTTGTGGGTTGAATGTATGCACAATCACGATCCATTTGCGGGTTTCTTAAGTAACAATCATGATTTCCTATAGGTATAGGTTAGATCGCTAGGGTTTTTTCCTATTTGTTTCATTTTGACTCCTTGGGTGTTGATATGTCTTTGTCTCTGACTTTTTACTTTGTTGTACATAAATGCTCTTCACTTCCACTTCTCATTCAAGTGTCTTCTAGGGTGAGTTAGGTTTGAATCAATTTTTGTAAGTGTGTTGGGTCTTTCCTTCTTGGGCTCTTTGGTATGGCTGCTTGTGTCTTTGTTGGTTGTTGATTTATGTTAGTCTTTACATATCACTGATTTGCCTCTGATTTTTGTTGTAGTACTCTAGGTTCGTCACTTTGACCAATTTTTGATCGATTTGTCTTGAAAAGTCAATAGTTCTGTTCAAGTTAGGGTTTGAGTCATCTTTGATTTTTTTAGTGAATATTGTTACTATGGTGATATGATTGTTAGCACTTGCATTTATACATTTTCAGTTGCTTAACTTGCTTAGCACACATTCATTTGCATTAAAATTTTTGAGTTTTTTTAAAAGAAAAGCAAAATGTAGTCTTAGTTGCATAGCTAGTCCTAGGCTAGACTTATTTGCATTAGTTGTTTTTCAAATTATTTTCAGAAAACCAAAAAGATAAAAGTCTTGTGTTTTTCATAAATTGCTTAAGAAGTTCATTAGTTTCATAAAAAAAGGGAAAAAATATCGTTATTTGCATTTATTTTGAAACTTTTACATCATATTTTCTTTCACATGTTGAGTCTTAACACCATTGAGTCCCACTCCAATTCCTATGAGTAATAAAGCCATAAAAAGAACATTTAATATAAAAATAATTAGTAAGCTTTCTTTTTATAGGTTTGATCATCAAATAATTTAGGCTAGGTTCTTGGACTAGGTGATTTTAACTATCCAAGAGCACTTTGATTTCAGACATAGTGTCTCATCTTTAGGTAAATCCAATTTTACAAGGGATAATCTGGAAATCCCCTCTAACACAGGAATCAAGCATGAGACCACGGGAGAACTTGGTTGAGAAAATAAACCTACAATACCTTGTTTGAACGTAAACCAGGATTGTTGTGCGTATGGGGGTTCTATTAGGTGTATGCCCTTTGGTTTGATTGTTGTAAGCAGGAATATTTCACCTTCTGTGGACAGAAGTTGTTCCTTTGGTTTGAATGGTTTAGATCCAGAACAAATGAGTGAACGACAAAGGATGAAGGCCCTCCCTGGATGTCGTAGACACCTGGAATGTTGCTTCGATAGTGAACCTGTGTACCTGCAATCAAATCAAACACACAAACACATCAAATCTACCAGAACATAATCTATTTATCCATGTCAGTGACTAAGGAATCCAACAAAATTTACATGCGAAATCAAAACAACAATAATGTGGGATGGAAATCAGCTTTGCATTGAGATGAATGGAGAAGTTTACAACCCATTAAGCCTTAGTGTCGACATGCATCTCCATGAAAACAACACTTTCATCCCCATAAGCTCCAACTTTTCTCTCTATGCTCTCAAATGGCTTGGTCCAAGTGGTCAATCCAACAGCATAACAATACCTCTAAAGTTCTCCCCCTCAACCATGGACATGAGCTTGTATTTATAAGGCTCAATGGATAGGAGTGGTTGAGATATTTGTGGGTGAGGTGTCCTATAAGATCCTATGATGGGAGATCTCGAGCTCAACTGACCCAATATGATAGGGATAAGGGAGGACACGAGGCTCATGATTTAGAAGCCTCGAGAAACTTCTCTTTTTCCCATTTTACCCAGGGTACCACTTTTCTCCTCTTATGACAGAGCGGTTTAGGTTAGAACCACTTATGGGCCAAAGGCCATAGGCGGTGGCATCGCTTATGGAAAACAAGATACAGGTGATGCAAGTAAGGTACCACTCATGGTTAATGGGGAAAGCACGGTGCTGATTATTTTTATGTAAGATTGACAAAAAACATGGGTTTCGACTCTAGATGTTGGGATTAAGGGAAAATATGTAAGTCAAGGGTCTTATCACATGGTGGTGACAGGATTTGGGTATAATAGGATGCCCCCCAAAGCATGAGTCTTAGAGGGATACGATAAACAAGAGCTTTGAGAGAACAAGTTGTCACTTCGAGGTGAAAATGTTAGCTCAATCATAGCATGTTATCCAGTAGGCATTTGTAGTACATCAGTATTTTTGACTCATAGACACAAGTAACCAACTCATGGCTGCAGAACAATACAAGGTAGATCCATGGGAGGAATAAATAAGCATGGCTACTAGAATACAGTGTAGATCCATGTGATAGAGGACTCAAACTTGGACATAGCTACCAAACATACAACATAGATCTATGTCATACAAATGCAAATTTGAGCATAGCAACGACCATACAAAAGTGGATCCATGCTAGATATACAAAAACTCCATTGCAACCTAGGGAAAAGCAATGAGCACTTTAAACAAATACCCAGGGTCTTCGTCTTGTCTTTCGTAAAGTACGATTCTATCCATGTGATTACAATGATCTGAAGTTGAACATGGTAGAAACCACTTGATTACCAGTCAATGATGTGAACCATTAACAAGTGCGAGGGAGATCACTATTGATGTCAATGATTCCCAAGGTACCCTAGTACAATATACTAAGTGTGAATAGATGCCCTGATGTCGAGCACCCATTCGATTCTATCGATCAAAGGTCAATGATGTGAACCTATGTCGAGAGAAAGAGAATATATCATTAAGGCATACATATCTCAAGGCACTAAGTTTTTGTTTCTAAGACTAGTCTTGGATGATGAGCTGATGTCAACAGGAATAGTCTCGTCAAAGGAGGTCCATGATGAGTCCCACATCAACGACACGAAACTCTAAACATAGTTCGGGAATGATGTGAATGTAGTAACCATAAGACTAACTCAAAAGTATTGACACAGAGACTGTTTTGACTGCAGAGGTAAACTTATTCAACTTCCCTTTGAACATTGAGTAGCACGACAAAAGACTTGGCAGCATGACTGAATGGGACAAACTCACGATGCGATAGTGGACAATGCATTCTTTTGAAAGACTCAAAGGAGTGACATGACTCATGAAATTGGATCATCACAGATATTAGCTGAATACCCAATTGACTGAAATGATATGTAGATAAGTGTCATGTTCAAAGGTAACGACAAACTACTGCCATTTATTTACAAAATGATTCCCTTCCCATTTCCCCCATCATGATTGATGAGTGCCTCTTTTCGGTTTTACGAGTTCGAAGAGGGTAACAAACACTCGGTATACTATTTTCTAAAGACAAGTCCAGACTCATATGTTTTATGAACCTGAGAGAGGAGGGGTTCGTTCCCAAAAACGAGTCTCTCATTGTTTAATTTAACGAGTCGAATGAAAGAAAACTCGGCATCGTTCATGTTTAGAGAGTCTGAACGCTTACAGAAGAAGACTCCAAAAGGATCCTTTTTCGTATAATTTAGTCCCTAAGGCCCGAAAAAATGTAAAATCATACCTTATAGAACTCTTCCAGTCATGATTGGCTGGAGCATTCCTTTTTCGTAAATAGTCCATCCGAACCGAAAAAGAGATAACCTACCGTCAGAGAGATGACTCTTCAAATGCTCTAACGAGTGTGAAGAAGACAAGATCACTCGACAATCTTTTTGTATTTAGGGAGCCTAAAAATATTTTAAAGAGGACTCCATGAGGTTTCTTTGCACAATGTCAGTTTTTATGAGCCTGGAAAGAATAAAAAACAGACTCGACGATCTTTTCATGTTTAAGGAGCCTGAAAAGAGGTGAAAGAAGACTCCATGAAGTTTCTTTACACAATGTCAATTTTTTACGAGCCTGGAAAGAATCAGAAACAGACTTAGACCTTTGATACTAGGTTTCAAGGGCATGACCAAAGTGTCGTAACAAACGCTCATCGATTTTTTTTGTTTTATGGAAGTACGAAAAAGTCATAAACAAACTCCCAAAGCTTTACTGCTGTGGTTCTTCTATCCTACAATCGACTCAAAAGCAAGTGTTAAATGCACTCATGAATTAACATTAAGGGATTACGACTGATAATTTTTGAATAAAAGGTGATTTTAAATCAAAACTATACCATGTCAGACCCAAAAACGTGTATAAAAGTCATGTAAATAGTGAAAAATCAAATCATTTTACTATTTACCCATAGTGGAGAGCATTTGGAGCACTTTCCTAGTCAGATCTTTAGTTGCTGATATCGGGAGTTTCCACCGTCGGATTTGAGCATCATTAGTTCCAGGTAATAGTTAAAACCCTACTCTTCCTTTTCAGAGTCTCAATTTTTTATTTTCATGGGGTTTTGGGCTTGTATGGAAATCCCTAAAACCATGGGAATAGGTACCGTGCTTATCCCTTGCGAGATACGTAGTACCTCACTAGAACTGTGCCTAAAACAAGGCTCACAGGCAGTGCCACCACCTGTCTCCAACGGTGCACAGGTGGTGCCGGTCATGGAGATTTAAAAATGATAGCACAAGAAAAAATAAGTCATTCTTTTGAATTTAAATGATTAAGGGTGATTCTAATATGTGCTATGATTGTTTTTGGTAGGTTTTTGCTGATCAATCATGGTGATATGGAAAGAAAGACAACATGACAATGATGACACTTTCGCTAAAAGGAATGTGGGTTGTATAGCCACATTACGAGACTATGGGCTACCGAAGTTATTCTGGACCCCTAGCATGGTATCACATGAGCAGTTGCTAGAACACATACTTTGGATGTGGAATTTGAAGCAGCAACACTTTGAGGTTGGGGCTAATATTTTGACAGTAGAGGTAGAGGACATCTACTTCTTGACTGGACTCTCAAGACAGGGTACCCCCATCTCGCTGACAAGCTCCTGAGGAGGGGATATTACCACACGAGAGTTGATAGATCGTCACTATGTCCCAGGGACAAGGACATCGGGGAAGAAAATCCCCATCAAGGCAGTGATGAACGGCCTCTACAGACTATCCTATTTACTATGTAGAGAGTGGTCGAGAGTCAGGGTATGCACCAGGATGCCATAGAGGCCATGGAACCTACAGTATTCAAATGGGCGGAAGCCCTGCTTCCGATATTCAAAGATCAGCTGACTAAGTGTCGGAAGGGAGAACTGAAGCAGTTTGGCTTTGGTTCCATTCTAGCCTGCTTGCTTCTTCTTCGAGCGAGTACCACAAATGAGACCTCAGGTAGTCTTCACAGAGCTGAGAGTACGGGACCCCCATATGCTAAGGTGGGTCCAGATTATGGCTCGCACTGGAGTGGGCAGGGGGAAGGTAAATTTTGGTGACCCATTCTTCAGATGGCTCGGAGATCAGATCCTCATGGTGGAGTATTATGCTTATGCGGGTACGGACTTCAGTGGAGACCCTGACCTACCGCTCCCACCTGGAAAACAGTGGGGTGACATCGGTAAGAATAAAGAAACCCTAAAATGGATACAATGTTTTTATGTTTTTTGATGTTTTATATATTTTATGTTAAGTAACGAGACCTAAAAATATTCATGCGGGCGTTGGAGCAGCACGACCTGGGGGAGCTTCCCCATTGAATAGATGAGCTGGAGCCCGCTTTGTACCACGGGGCGATGATATCATCATGGAGTTAGAGGAAAACCTGGAGAGGTTGACCTTGGATATCCCTGACACTTCCATTGATGACCTCCTTCTGAGGTATCAGAGACCTACAGCAGGAGTACATGGTCGATTTAGTAGGTTGCTACGTAGAGTAACCTGGGCAGTGATGTGCTACCACGAGCATCACTAGACATTGTGTGTATGAGATATCTA
>LPNX010709232.1:0-68548 GCA_001517045.1 Pseudotsuga menziesii | reverse complement strand
ATATATATATATACAGACTTTTACCCGATGTTTAGGTCTCAAATGGTGAATGTAATTTATATGAGTTTTATGTGTCTTTGAATTGTTTATTTACAATGGACCATGTTTGATTTTAAGTCATGAATGGAAAATATGCCAATCTAGGATGTAATTAGCTAATGATTTAGCAACTACATTATGTTCCCTAGGGATATTCCTATAAGTTATTGTTTCAAATGATCTTTCTAATAAGCGTAACCTATGAAAGAGGCAGAGAAGCACAGGATTTCTAATGGTATAAACATGGTTTAGATGACAAACCACGAGTTGTGAGTCCATCAAGACTACCATATTATGAACATCGTGGGAGATAGCTTCAGTCAGAAGACCTATGACTGCTCGATACTCGGTGATGTTATTGGTAGCGGGACCAATAAAAACCACTCTTGAACTGACCAAATCTTCAGTCGGGGAATAGAGGACCCAAGAAGCTAAGGCAAGATTCAAGGTGTGGCAGTAAGCACCATCAGCAAAGCCGTAGAAATCCATCTGTTCTGCATGACCAAAACATGGTATAAACAGATGCAAACACTAAACTCAAAACCATATTGAAAATACTAAAAGCATGCTGAAAGTCAAGTAATATACATATATACAATATACTACCCAAGAAAGACCTAGGCATAGTACCTCTTCAGGTACAACCCATTGTGAGGTTGCCCTAAAGGGTTTCCATCGTAGTCAACGAGCTCGTAGGCCCCTTTATCTAAAACTTTAGAAACAACGAAGGGACCGTACCACATGGACTCGAACTTACCCTTCCCTAGTTTGTCATATCTCTGGTCGTAAGTCAAAACTAGGTCACCCTCGTTAAATGCACGATGTTGGACGAATTTATCATACTGTTCCTTGACGTGTTTCTTATGTGCCTCATTATCCAAGGTAGCATCTCTTTGAGTCTCATCAAGGTTATTCAAGTACAAAAATCTTTCTTCATCTATGGAAGTGTCTGGGAGAAGTTCGACGAAAAGTTGTAAAGATGGAATCTGACATTGAATTGGTAAGACAACTTTTAGTCCATAAACAAGCTGGAATGGCATGAAACCAGTGGTTGTTTTCACCAAAGTCCTATAAGCCCAAAGCGTGGAGAAAAGAATGTGGTGCCAGTTGGATTTATGATCTCCAACTATCCGACGAAGCATAGTTTTTAAAACTTTGTTAATGGCCTCTACCTGAACATTAGCTTGTGGATAATATGGTGTAGATTTTTCATGGCAAAAACCTAGCATGGAACTCAGTTCCTCCATCATTTGATTATGGAAATGTGATCCATGATCAGTAATGATGGACTGCAGGACTCCAAATCTAGCTATGATATGATTGAACAAGAAGAGAGCGGCAGTCTTACCATCTTCTGCATATGTAGGCATGGCCTTAGCCCACTTTGTGAAATAGTCCATGGCTATGATGATGTAACCATGCCCCCCGAATGAGGTAGGCTTACAATGCATAAAGTCAATCCCCCACTTGGAAAATGGGCCAACGACAATGACGAGGTGTAGCGGAGCGGGATGGGTGCACTTTTTGGGATAAAAATGTTGACAAGGTGGGCATTTCTTAACAGCCTCATGACAGTCTTTGAAGACGAAAGGCCAGAAATAGCCAGCACAAAGTATTTTCTGGGATGCAGCCATCCCAGATAAATGACCGCCACATGCTCCAGAGTGGCAATCATTCAACACATGTTCAGCCTCCTCATGGGTGAGGCATTGCCGAAGAATAGAATCAATCCCATGTGTATACAAGGTATCATTTGTTGGGGCGCGCACCCTAACGGTCCTTAAGATGGGTAACTCCACGGAGTTATGGGAGTTGTAAGCGGAGTTATGACTCAAAATAGTCTTAGGGGTGTCGGGGTTGAATAAAAACCTTCTTTTGTAATAAACCCATGGTTTAAATCCAGTGTTTAGGGTTCGGGGTGCCCATGGCTTTGTAATAAGTGCACTATAAATAAGCACTCTTGTAAAGAAGTCAGTTTAGGCTTTTGATGGAAGATGAATTGATGTGAAGCTAAGGCTATTTTGTAAGAGAAGGTTAAGTCCTAGCTGTGTGCATGGACAACCTCTGTAGTTGTGTGCACAGAGGCCTGCTGCTGTGTGCGTGGCTTTGAGGACTTGAAGGGATCTGCAGCTGAGTGCGCAGATCAGAACTGTGGTTTTTGTAAAGAGTTGAATAAAACATAGTTCTGTGGACATAACCCCTACACTAGGGGTGAACCATGTTATATCATGTGTTGTGCTTTTGGTTGTGTTGTTGTTTTGTTCTTTATGCATTGATAAATATACATCTGATAAGTAAGATCACTGCTAATTAAATAACTTCGCTGTGAATTCCCAGGAAAGGGTTAAGTAAGTCACTGTCTGTTTATTTAGCTGTGAAGTTATATATGTGAATGTTGAAGCTCTGTGTTATATGAATATAAGTTATTAAAGGCTAAAGGTACAGTAATATCCCTCTCCTGCTTGCAGAAACCTGATTCTGCGGCACCCCATAGCTGTTTCGGGTGAGACTGCAACCTGTTCGCAGGTTGTTGCCAAAAGGGCCAACACTGTGGGTCTTTTGTTGGTCCGAAGTTAATGGTATAAAGCCCGGGTCTGCCCTATAGCCCAACAAATTGGTTTTGTTGCCGGTTGAACTCAGTATCTACTCAAGAGGGGTTTACGTCATACCTCGAGGGCTATGTTCTGAAGACCCTCTGTGAAAGAAATCAGTGATTGGCTTGATGAGACTTATCTAAAATTCACTGAGCAAGAGAACAAAGATCTGTGTCGTAGTGCAAATGACTTTTTACAAAGGTATGTTTTTTGTGATGTTTATGAAATTTTCTTTGGTAGTATCCACATAGAGTTGCACCGGTGGTTATCCAGGTTAACAGAGAGAAGGAATAACTTCCAAGGACGTCAGTTTCTTGAGTAGACCCCCGCAAGAATTAATATACTAAAAAGGGTGAACAATGAGATATCCCGCGCTGTTGATTTCTGGACAACGCGAACCCTCGAAGCATTTGTGACAGAGTTCACCATCGACATGAGTACTTCCTTTAGTGAAGCCGAGCAGCATTTTTTCAAAGGACCAAGGGGTAAGTTTTTGAATTCATTTAGTTTGAGAATTAAAATTCTATTAGCTGAAAAAGGTATATTGCTAATTGAATCAGACTATTAGATTTAGTATTACTAACCTATGTTTGCAAGTGAAAATACCTTCGATGAGCAAAGCGGTTTGCTGCGAAGTGGAAAAAGGTACAAGAGAGATTTTAGATCCTATTCCCAGGGTCAGCATACCGAGTATTCCCCTGTAAATCTTATAGATTCAGAACTCGAAGAAACCCCTTCTGTTGGAACCCCTCCTGTAACCCCACAGCGAAGACCTATTATCACTAAGAACCCATCGCAATTTGACAGTCACCCTAGCCCGAGTATTCCTGTCGCAGGTCAGTCTACCCCAGTAAGTTTCCCCTTGCCTACTTCAATTCCCCCTCCAACCCCCCCTAGATCCACTATGGCCCACATGCATGATGACATTAAGCTACCTGTTTTCAAAGGAACTGGATCAGAGGATCCTGAATAGTTCTGGTTTTTATGTGAAGCAGTGTGGACTGCTAAGACTATTACAGATCAGGATACAAAAAGAGCGCAGCTGGTTACTTCTTTCAGAGATCGTGCTCTGACCTGGTTCATGAAGTTTTCTAGCACTCAGAACCATGCATTGGCTGATATAAAAGCAGCAATGATAAAGGAATTTAAGAAGCCGAAATTAGAGTCGCAGTGTATCACTGAATTGAAAGAGATTCAGCAGAGGCGCAGTGAATCAGTATGGGACTTTGATCAAAGATTCAAAGTTCTGCTAGACCAAGTCAGTTTCCCCATTGGACCTGTGCAGCACAAAGAATGGTTTGCTGCAGCATTGCTACTGCATATCAGAACTCCACTCATGTAGCAGAAGGTTGCTGACCAGCAGGAGGCTCTGGAAATCGCGATGAAGCTTGAAACCGCTCCTATCAAAGATAATTCTGGTATTGCTCAAATCCAAGCGCAGTTGGCAGTGATGGCTCTGGAGCTTCATGATATGAAGAAAGGAAAAAATGGTCACGAAGAGGTTTGGTGTACACAATGTCAGACAGAAGGTCACGAAAAGGAACAGTGTCCTGTGGTAAGAAACTACCCAAATACTGGTGCGCCAAACCCGTTCAACCCTACTGTTCTATATTGTGAGATTTGTTGGACAACTGGCCAACATTGACCTGAAGACTGCTATCTTCTGCAGAGGTATGTGTAAGTCCCTAAGAACCCTTATTGTAAGTTCTGTAAATCAGTGGGACACAACGAAGATGAGTGTCGCAGCTTTGACCTCATGAGAGAATGGACTTACGATGCTTATCGGGTACAAAATGAGGGACAGAGCAATGATGGCTATGGTTACCACGGTGGTGCATCAGGTAGAGGTGCTTTTGGAGGTCATGGTCAAGGTGGTATGGTCGGAAGAGGAAGAGGCCAGGTTGTGTGTTACAACTGTAACCAGGTCGGGCATCTAGCGAGAGACTATCGGAACCCCACTACGACATGTCGGTATTGCTGAGCCGTAGATCATGTGATCAATCAGTGCCCGCAGTTGATAGCTAAGATTTAGGAAAGAACCAGTGCCCCTACTCAGAATCTTCAGATGATTTTCGTCGAGCAAAGACCTGCCCCAGCCATTAATGTTGTTTCCTGGAGTGGAGCTATGACGAAAGTACAGAATAAGGAGCAACATCCTGATGAGGCTTGGGTTCATAAGGCCCCAGCGTAAGTTCCAGCGTTTGATATCAAAAGAGAAAAAGAGACATTCATGGAAGCCAAGAAATATTTTGCTGATCCTAGCACATCAGTAGCACCTGGGCAACCACATTAGCAGTAGTTGCAACCGCAAGAAGATCCAATGGAAAAAGTAAGTACACTGTCCTCCTTTTTACAGAGTTGTCTACAGCTCCTAAGAAATCAGAATGCTTTAAGTGAGCTACAGAAATTCATTGCTTCCTGCGAACCTTAGCAAAGTACTGGTCAGGAAAAAGTTGTTAATAGAGTCAGAAGAACTGGCAGGGAAATGAGATTGAATGCTCAAATAGGAGAGTATGATATGACTGATGTTATCTTGGACCTAGGATCACAGGTAAATTTCTTAACTAAGCAAACTTGGGAACAAATGGGAAAACCTACCCTCGATTGGTCACCTATACAGTTGAGATTAGCCAATCAGCAGAAGATTGTGCCCCTAGGACGATTCCCTAATGTCCCAGTAGATATTGATGGCATCTGTACTATAGTAGAATTCGAAGTTATTGAGATCATTGACGACAGTAACCCCTATCCATCCTTGCTAGGAATTGAATGGGCAATGGCAAATGCGGAAGTCATTAACCTTAAGAAGAGACAGATGACTTTCGAAGGGAAATATTTGTGAGTCATAGTACCACTGGACCCCTCACAAGGAGAGAGATACACAGAGCCAGTAAAAGATGAATACCAGGATGTTTTGGATCACATCTACAATATCACAACTAAGGAGGAAGATTATGTTGATCCTACTGCTGAAGGTATCATGGATTGGCAGTGCGACAGTTCCTGCATTACGGATTCAGATGATGGGTTAGAAAACTGGTAGAATAGACTTTATGAGCTGCATGGACATAGATGTGCCAGAATTACCAAGTCTCTCATATGGATTGGCTCATAGACACGAACCTTACCTGTTTTTGATGGTTCAACAGACCCAGAACAGTTTATTGTGCAATTCTCAGAACAGGTACCAGACTCACAGAAAATGGAGACTCTGGATTCAGCATTCAGAGCCATAGCAGCCAGATGGTGGAATGGTCACAAGAAGTACATTCATAGTTGGGAAGCATGCCAGAAGTCCCTTTACCTAATATTCAGGGACCAACCTCAGGCGGTCTGAAGTAGGTTTAATAGTAAGACTAGTCCTCAGGGACATTTGGAGCAATGCTACGAGGCATGGAAGCATGTACCTCGTGAAGAATGGGTACATAGGTTTGTGCACACCCTGGAACCCATAGCAAAGAATTGGTATTTGGAGGTCGAGCTTCGCCACTGTACTGTAAGTTGGGATTGTCTTGTTGATAGTTTTGTGCTGACATTCTCTATTAATGAGGTTTCTCCTGCTTTGGACGCAACTGTTAGGTTGATTCATAATAAAGTATTTGATGATCAAGAAATAGCAGAATATCAACCTGATTGGAAGGTACAGGAAGCCAATGCAGTAGAATGTTATAACCTCACAATTGACGAGGATGACGATCCGCGCAACATTAATATTCCTGAGTCAGAAGGACACTGCGAAGTGCATGGACCAGCAGTAGAGGCACTTGAAGTAACTCAACCCCTGAAGATGCGGACCATAAACATTGGGTCAAAAGAAAACCCTAAGTATGCTACCATTGGAGATTATTGGGATGACAAAATGGTAAGCAAGGTGACCCAACTTCTCCATGAATATCAGGATCTCTTTCTGACGAAGTTCTCAGAGATGAAAGGTATCCTTGGGGATATAGGAGTGATAAAGATCCTATTGAAACCTGATGCGAAGCCTATGAAATAGCGCCCTTATAGGCTGAACCCTAAGTATAAGGAAAAAGTTCAAATGGAGCTGGATAAGATGCTTGCTGCAGGAATCATTGAACCTGTTGAAGAATCTGAGTGGGTCAGTCCTATGGTGGTGCAAGAAAAGAAGACTAAGGGAGAAATCAGAATCTGTGTCGATCTGAGGAAGCTGAATGATGCATGTTTGCATGATCCTTTCCCCACTCCCTTTACAGATGAAGTTTTAGACAATGTGGGAGGTCAAGAAGTGTACTCTTTTACTGATGGATTTTCAGGTTACCATCAGATTCGAATTGCTCCAGAAGATCGACATAAGACAACCTTCACTACAGAAATGGGATCCTTCTCGTATACAGTTATGCCCTTTGGATTGAAGAATGCACCTGCCATGTTTTCTAGAGTAGTCATCTCTACTTTTAAGGAATTCATACATAAATTCTTAGAAGTTTATTTTGATGATTGGACTATCTTTGGGTTAGTAAAAGACCACATAGCTAGTCTAAGACTTATGTTGGATAAATGTAGACAGCATCAGATTTCCTTGAACTTGAAAAAGTGTATATTATGTGCCCCTTTTGGAATTCTACTAGGTCACATTGTCTATAAGCAAGGACTGATGATGGATCCTGCGAAGATAGCCATTATCGTGAACCTACCACCTCTAAAGTCTGTTAAACAACTGTGCACTACGCTTGGTCACACTGGTTATTACAGGAAATTTATTAAAGGATATGCTCAGATAACAGCCCCTATGGAAAAGCAGTTGAAGAAAGATATTAAGTTCGAGTGGACACCTGAGTGTCAAGAAAGCTTGGATATTTTGAAGGAAAAGATGGTAACTGCTCCTATCTTAGTATTCCCTGACTGGAATAAGGAATTTCATGTGCATGTCGATGCATCCTCCATTGCTCTGGGTATAATATTGGCCCAGTCAGGTGAAGGTAATATTGATCACCCCATTTCTTTTGCAAGTAGGAAATTGTCCACAACGGAGAAAAATTATACTACGACAGAATGAGAAGGTCTAGCTATGGTGTATGCATTGCAGAAGTTTCAACATTATCTGTTAGGATCTCATTTTAAGATGTTTACTGACCATTCTGCTTTGAAGTATTTGGTTAACAAGCCTGTGCTAGGTGGAAGGATATGCAGATGGCTGACTCTGTTTTAGGAATATGACTTTGAGATCATAGTCAAACCAGGAAGACTGAATCTAGGTCCTGACCACTTGTCGAGGCTCGAGTCAGGAGAAGAACCTATCAGCTTGGACGAAGGTCTTCCTGATGCCCAGTTGTTTTCCATCCAGATGGTTGATGAATACTTTCAAGATATTGTTTAGTATTTGTCTACAGTTTTTCCACCCGCCGAGATGACAACACAGCAGAAGAAGCAGTTGGTGGTTCGAGCAGCTGACTTTACCTTAATAGCAGGACAACTATATAAGATGGGACCAGATGAAATACTACGCAAATGCATCCTAGAGCATGAAAAGCCATTAATTTTGGCTGAGGCACATTCTGGGGCAGTAGGAGGTCATTACGCAGGAAAAGCTACAGCACAAAAGATTCTAACAACCGGATTGTGGTGGCCCACAATTCATAAGGATGCAAGAGAATATTGCCACAGCTACGACATTTGTTAGAGGACAGGCAAACCATCCAAGAGGGATGAGATGCCTCTAGTTCTACAGCTCAACCAGTCAAGACCTGTAGTGCTGCTACAGCCGTGAAGTTTATCTTCGATAACATCTTGTCAAGATTTGGGTGTCCTAGAATTCTTATGAACGATCAAGGATCACATTTCTTAAATAAGACTATTGAAGTATTGACTGAAGAATTTCAAGTATATCATCAGAAGAGTACTGCCTATCATCCTCAAGCAAATGGAACTATCGAAGCCTTTAACAATATCCTTGAACACGCTCTGACGAAGGTTTGCAATGCTAACAAAAATGATTGGGACCTTAGAATTCCAGCAGTACTATGGGCTTATAGAACCACCTGCAAGAATTTGACAGGCCATACACCTTTTAGGCTGGTTTACGGACAAGAAGCAGTCATGCCCATGGAGTACATTGTACCTAGCCTCAGAATATCTACTTTTACAGAGATGGATGACCCATATATGATCAAAGAAAGGCTGGAAAAGATACTAGAACTTGAAGAGGACAGATTCATTGCAGGGTTCCAGCAGCAAGTTCAGAAAGCTAGAGAAAAAGCATGGCATGATAGACACATCAAGAAGAAGCAGTTCCAACAGGGTGATCTTGTGCTCCTATATGACAGCAAATTCATGAAATTCTTGGGTAAGTTCAAGACACATTGGAAAGGACCATATATAGTGCAGAAAGTTACTGATGGTGGCGCAGTCCAGTTAGCTAAATTGAATGGAGAAATTTTACCTTCTATGGTGAATGGAAGTAGGTTAAAGAATTACATGGACAAACCGAGACCCCTTGATCAAGAGTAACAGCATGAAGGACAGTCTAAGTACCAAGAACAGTTGAAATTGGGTACTAGACTATAATGAAGTTGTTCTCAAAGCTACGAAGTGTTGAAGACTGTCAAAGTCTAAAGGTTGAAGTTTGGTTGCCGTATAGGTCAGGATGGGTCGAAGGTGCATATTGTGTCGAAGGTTCTTGTCAAGGTGAAGCTGAAGTTAGTAGTTATGTCAAAGATTAAAGGTGTGTCGTAGCTTAAAATGTGACAGATGGGACAAACTAGACTTGGCGGTGCCGGCACGCGAACTTCCCTCACTGCCTGCAATAATGAGATCTTGGGAAAATCTAGCGCCGTGTGGATAGGATTTCCACCACTCCATCAGATTCAACGTCATTAATGCACCATGATGATAGATTCTGTTGCAGGATTCTATAAGAAGCCACACTGGCCTGCGACTCCTGCATTGCGCACGTCTTTGAGTTTCTTCAGTTAGCACTATGTCGAATGACCTTGAAGTCCAAAAGTTATTACGAGTGGTTGGGGAGAGAGGTATGTTGAACCTTCTGAGTAATCCACCTGGGCAGCCATGCTCGACCAAAGCACAAAGAAAGGTAGAATTTCGCTTTAAGGGGTCGGAAGAAAGGCAGAAGTGCACTCTAAGCCGCACAAAGAACAACACCGGTCTTCACAGAAAAACTCTGAAACATCCCAAGATGTATCCTCCTGGTTTGGTAGAACCATGGAGGCTATTTTTCTTATGCACCTTAACACACAATTCTGGGGACCCTAAGTTGTGGATGGTCAAATGTTTGGCAAGAAGATCGAAGGATGGGGTCGCTGATAGATCCAGAAGGCCTTAACCAGCATATTACGAAGGAAAGGAACAAGCAGCCCAAACCACATGTATGGCTTCAACAAGTAGTGCACTATGTTTCACCAACAAGATTCTACCACCAGAAAAGCAGCTGAGTGTCCCAGGACGGGCCACTGGTGAGTCTTAGGGGCTTGTTGGGGTGCGCACCCTAACGGTCCTTAAGATGGGTAACTCCACGGAGTTATGGGAGTTGTAAGCGGAGTTATGACTCAAAATAGTCTTAGGGGTGTCGAGGTTGAATAAAAACCTTCTTTTGTAATAAACCCATGGTTTAAATCCAGGGTTTAGGGTTCAGGGTGCCCATGGTTTAAGCCCATAGCTTTGTAATAAGTGCACTATAAATAAGCACTCTTGTAAAGAAGTCAGTTTAGGCTTTTGATGGAAGATGAATTGATGCGAAGCTAAGGCTATTTTGTAAGAGAAGGTTAAGTCCCAGCTGTGTGTGTGGATGACCTTTACAGCTGTGTGCGTAGAGGGTTTTGGGTGATAAAGGAAATCTGCAGCTGTGTGCACAGAGGCCTGCTGCTGTGTGTGCGGCTTTGAGGACTTAAAGGGATCTGCAGCTGAGTGCGTAGATCAGAACTGTGGTTTTTGTAAAGAGTTGAATAAAACACAGTTCTGTGGATGTAACCCCTACACTGGGGGTGAACCACATTATATCGTGTGTTGTGGTTTTGGTTGTGTTGTTGTTTTGTTCTTTATGCATTAATAAATATACATTTGATAAGTAAGATCATTGCTAATTAAATAACTTCACTGTGAATTCCCAGGAAAGGGTTAAGCAAGTCACTGTCTGTTTATTTAGCTGCGAAGTTATATATGTGAATGTTGAAGTTCTGTGTTATATGAATACAAGTTATTAAAGGCTAAAGGTACAGTAATATCCCTCTCCTGCTTGCAGAATCTTGATTCTGTGGCACCCCATAGCTGTTTCGGGTGAGACTGCAACCTGTTCGCAGGTTGTTGCCAAAAGGGCCAACACTGTGGGTCTTTTGTTGGTGCGAAGTTAATGGTATAAATCCCGGGTATGCCCTATAGCCCAACATCATTCAGGACGAGGTATTATTTTGCATGGTGACAGAAACAACAGTGATCGTCATGGGATAAATGTGGCTAAAATCGTTGTGTTTGGAGATAAATAAGAAAATCTCCATACCATGGATCGGTAGTGCTGATCAGGAATAGAAATTCATCGGGAAATGAATCACTGGGCTCAGATTCCATTGCAACATAGGGAAGATCACACATGAGCTTAGAAAATACCAAGGTTTTCTTTGATGTGGCTTTGGCAAATTCCAGATCGAATTCCTGTAGTATGACTATCCATCGGGAGTACTTTCCCCCAAGTACCTGACGAGTCAGGATGTAATACATAGGGTTCTAGTTTTCCAATAAAGTGGTTGTGAGGAGCAAAATGTAGTGACGAAATTTTTGTACAACAACGGCCGTGGCCAATGCTAACTTCTCCACGCGTGAATATTGGGTTTCAGCATCCATAAGATTCTTACTTGCGTAGTAAATCACGTGCTCCTGACCATTCGGATTTTCCTGTACTAGGACCATAGCGATAGTAGTAGCGGAGGCAGCAATATACAAGAGAAATTCCTTTGAATAATCCAGGGGGTGTATCATGGGTGAATGAGTCAGAGCATGTTTGATATTATCAAAGGCACGTTGGGCTTGGTCATCTCAAAAGAACGGAGTGTCCTTTTTAAGGAGACGCATATAACCGTGCGTTTTCTCTGTGAAATTGCACACGAAACAGCGGAGAAAGTTTGCCTTTCCTTGCAAACTTTGCAGTTCAAGGAGATTAGTTGGGGCTGGTAGAGCCAAAATGGCAGAAATTTTCAAAGGGTCTATCCGGATGCCATCTTTGGAGACCACGAAACCTAGCAGACGTCCCATCTCAACGAAAAAAACACATTTATGTGGATTGAGCCGTATATTATAATAACGACATCTCAGGAATATGTCTCTAAGATGACTAGGGTGGTCCTCCCATCCCTATGAATGAGTAGGGAGGTCGTCAAGGTACGGTTCAACAATATGTTTAATATCATGAAACGCATAGGACATCACACACTGGAATGTGGTTCCAACATTTTTCAAGCCAAAAGGTAACTTCTTATATGCAAAGGCTCCCCATGGAAAAATGAATGTCGTCTTGTGCTAATTGGTGGGTAATATATCAATCTGATTATAGCCTGAGAATCCATCCATAAATGAGAAGATGACACTTCCAACACAGTTGTCGATAATCTGATCGATGTGTGGAGTAGGAAAGTTTTCCTTGGGACAAGCTTTATTCAAATCCCTAAAATCGATACAGACTCTAATGGTGCCCTGCTTTTTATTGACAGGGACACCGTTCGATACCCATTCCATCAGGGTTACTGGATAAATAAGCCCAGCTTAGAGAAGTTTCTCAATTTCAGCTTTAATCGTTGCGGCCTTCCGTGGATGGACTTGCCTTAGTTTTTCCCTAACAGGCTTGGCAGAGGGATAGGTTTTAATCTTATGGACCACAATGGATGGGTCAATCCCCAGCATTTCTTCATAGGACCAAGAAAAAATATCATGGAATTCTTTGAAAAGTGCCCTATATGCTTCAGATTCATCTACCAAGTAGTTCTACTCAACATGAACATGCTCGATGGTACTCGGATTGGTTGATATGTCAATCGGATTCATCTGAGTAATGTTGCAAAGGTTTCCTTCATAATCTGTGTCTTTCAACAATATTGGACTTTGGGGTACGTTGACAATATCTGTAGGAAACAGAAATGCATAATCATGGTTAACCGAACTAGTGTTGGGGAGGAACATGGCTCTATGATGGTGATCCTCCCAAATGGACTCATCTATACTCATGATCTCCATAATGGACTCTTCAGAAGGAAAAGTCTCAGAGAGATAATCTAGAACAGGAAGAGATGGTTCTAACCAGTAAGGTAAATGGTAAGTATCTGAAGCCACTAGATGAAGGTCATCAGTGTGATCATCGGAAAGGGTTTGAATGGTGTCATACATTGCTTTGTGTGAACTCAACAAGGTGGACTCAATAAACTATTTTCCCTTAGGCTCAAAATCAAATGAGGCAATCATATAGACTATCATAGAATCCGTGTTAGGAGGAGTGGATGGAAAAATCCCCATAAGGGATGAATCCTTCAACATGCCTACCCCAATCGACTAGTAAGGAGGAGGGGACTGGCCTAACATGGGGATGCTGGTAGCCGTAGAGGTACTAACATCTGACATACAGAAATCAAGTTGGACAATAGTAATAATTCTCCCTAGATGTGGAAATTGGACTGTTTGGAATACTATTGAAGTGACACCAGTCATAGCATAAAACCAATTTCTTCCTAGAAGGAGGTTGTAATCTAACGGGGCATCGATCGCTTCTACTTGAATGGAAACGGTTTTTCCCCCAAGCTCAACAGCGAGGGCTTATATGAGACCATGGGGCTGGAAACCTCATCCATCAAAGGCCTTTAGAGTTGTAGGTGATGTTACAAGCTCGGGAGAGCTGAGAGCTTTCCAACAAGACAGAGACAACACCGAGGTCGAAGCTCCTTCATCTAGTACCGTTCTGAAAACCTTCTTTCCCACTACTTTCATAATGATCTAAAAAGCAAGTTTATGAGGTATCCTAGACTTATAGTTCTCAATATTGAAGTGAATCAAATTAGTATTATCTGGGTCTAAAGCTCCTAATTTCGTTAACAAGCTTTTGTGTTGTGTAGGGAAACTTTGGAGTACTTCTACGGTAGACATTGCACAAGGTGCCTGAGCGAGATCTTCAACTACGTTATAAAATTTAGCAGCTTGGGAATTAGGATTGAATACAACCTTTCGAAGATTACTCTTGGGTGGACACAAAATCATGTCGAGAGTAGGATTCTTGATGGATAGTGGGACAGTAGACGAGGATTTAGGAGAACTAGTAGAGGGAGCTTTCCCTAAAGAAGAATGATATTCTTTCTTATCTATGGGTATGTCATAATTTTGACTTCGAGTTTGCATATTAATGGTATCCGAAGACATCATATGAATTTCCTTTGACGAACTAGAGTTACCCTGATTAAACATGTGGTTTATCAGTTATTGTTGAGAGGGAAAAGGATCCGTGAGTACTGCAGGTGCGGGATTTGATTTCAGAAATTGGGAGATTTCATCCCGAAGGGGACACTCTTTTGTGAAATGGTCACCTTCACATAGCAGGAATGGATATTTTTCTTTTCTCTTCCCTTTATTGTTATTATTGTTGGTTGGTCTTGGATTCTCCTGTTGGTTTCCAAGTTTTTTATTCTTACTTTTACCCTTCTTTTTATTATTGCTCGAGGTTTGAGTACTTTGAATAGAATTGATCTCGGTGGAAACATTAGGAGTCGAAGGAGTAGGGGTGGTATTCTGGGGCTGCTTGGTAGGTTTTGCTGCTGATGGGGACTGGATTGAACCAACAATCCCATCAACAGGTACTGCTACTAGTGGTTTGGCGGGATCGGTGCTTGGGCAAGGAGCTTGAGGAATCAAGTCATAAAGAGTTCCAGACTGGGAATAGACCAATTCTAGATACTGGGCTCGACTAATAGCCTGATATTCAGTAACGATACCTCCCATAGCCACATCTCAGGCAATTGGAGGCAACAAATATTTGGTAAACCAATCAGCTAATAACTGATCTGGAATAGCGGCCTTAATAAGCCTTCTCCTCCTTCTCCACTCATCGATATGATCGGATATGTGGGTGGAGGTGTTTTTTCCTAGAGAGGTTAAGAGATCAGTACCCATTTCATAACGGATAAGGAGCTGAAAGTGTGTAAGAAACACGGTTGCCAAGGAGCCAAAATCCACAAATGAATGTTGTGGAAGTTCATTGTACCACTTCACGGCTGTACCAGTCAAAGTTCACTGAAAGAGTCTGTAACCAAACTGAATCATCCATGAGGGAGTTTGAAGAACACCACAGATGGAATGTCATAACATGGTTTTTTGGATTGTCTCCCTACTTCCCATCGAACTTTGGGATGTCCAATGGTAACTTTACGGGAATGGGAGGCCACGAGGGATTGTGTCGAATGGGGTCATTAATCAACTTGGACAAGTTAGGCAAGTCCAAAGTTTCTAGGAAAGGTAACTGTCGATTAGGTTACACATACTAGTAATATTGATATGGCATATAATTACCAGTAGGACCATAAGTGGACCGATAGATAGGTTGTTGTGACGAAGAACTAACAGAAAATCCACCCGTAGGGGGTTGATTTTCGGGATCAGGACCGTTAGGACCACTAGGGCCTCCTGGAGGAGGACCACTAGGACATCCATGACCACCAAGACCATTGGGACCACCAATACCACCGGGACCACCAGGAGGCAGACCACCAGACCCTCTAGGGCCACTAGGAGGTAAACCTCTAGAGCCTCTGAAACCACTAGGAGGAGGGCCACCAGACCCTCCCGGGCCATTAGGGGGAAATCCACCAGGGCTCCCAGGACCACTAGGACCATTAGGACCATAAGGAGGAAAGCCACCAGGCCCTCTAGTACCATTAGTCCCCCCAGGGGGAGGACCACCATGAGTCGGTCCCCCGACACCTCCCGCAGTATGAATGGGTATCCCCCCCATAGCTAGCATGTAAGACCAGTTAGGCTACTCCCATGGCGTGAAAGTATTACTAGGGTATGGAATTCTAGCATAAGGTATTCCTATAGGATTGGATGGACAATTAATATTTCCTATAGGTATTTGATAACCATAACCTCCAGAAGATTGAATGGTTACAGTTTGTGCCCCCAAGGGTTGACCTGAACTAGATGTGGGATTAGCCATATTAGTATGGGTGGGAGGGACATAAACTATAGATTGTTCTATATTAGAGTTATGTCCTTGATTAGGTACAATTTCGATGCCGAAAAACATAGGTCGTGTCGGGGGTTGCCCCCCGGCACTAGAAGGTAATGATAAAACGAGAATTGAAGGTTGGGCCCCAGGTGCAGAAGACCTAGGAGGATTGGGAACAGACATAACATAGGAGGTGGTGGGGTTGGTATTTTGACCTAGGTTGTGTGGTGTTACTGTTCGATCTATAATCGGTTCAATGGGTCTCATAGAATTGGCCAATGAACAGTATCCCACAGGAACAACTATGGAACATGATGGTGGTGTGCCCAATATGTCTATGTCATCTATTTTTCTTTCAATCTCCTGAGCACAGAGAATGGCTGCCTAGTATTGTCTACATTCTTCTTCATCTGGAGAAATCTCTTCAGAAAAGTTTAAATGGGTGCCAAATGAGGCAATGGCCTATCCTATAGAGGTATCCCAAAATGGAGCATTGGGACCATAATCCGGACGGGTAGTATTGTCAACATGACCTTCTATGGGAGAATGGAACAAGGTGTTTTCCCGAGAAGGTTGTTGGACCAAGGGAGGAAAGTGTGAAGAATATGGTCCTCCACTTTTTGCAACCACATTATCTCCCACTTGGGAGGTGGTAGCAGCTCCTTGGTCAATAGCTTCCATTGGATTTTCTCCTAAACTAGGAATAAAATCTAGTGGAAAGCCCTGTACTCTTTTGTATTGTCTTAACACAGCCAGTTTATACAGTTCTTATCTAACTTAGGGTCTAAAAAACTAGAAAACACACCAAAAAATTTCCCTACACAAGCTATAGGTCAAACAAGCACACTTCAAATGACAGGAGGAGTTCAAATAGTCAGGTCTCTCACCAGGATTGTCAAGAAGGTACCACTCACGATATACCTCTAGGGTACATGCATAGTAATCTCCCCGAATGTTGTTTTCGATGTATGTCTCCAAGAAATATGGTCAAAGGGATTTTCTCAGATGGATAAGGTATCCTAGTGGGGTCTCCTGATATACTCAAGGTACGTGGGAGCTTGAATCGATAGCAGTGTTGTCTAATGCATAATCATACACAAGGGGCCTTCCGATATACAATCGAGTACGTGAAGTACCTTTCTATATACCTCAAGGGTACATGAAAGGCCATTCGATATACCGACGGTACGTGGAAGAACCGCGTGAGTCCTGAGATGTAATGCAGACAAATAACAACAGCTCCTACGCTTAACAACGCCCGAACACGTCTCTAGCCTATCACTCAAATTGCTATGTAAATTTTAACCTATAACTACTGTTAATTTTAAAGTGGATGGTTAGGTGAATGGATGGTGTTTTGACAGAAAAAAGTAAACCCATGCAATATGCGTATGCAAATATTTCACTTTATCGTTCAGTATGCCTACCTATGGGAGGGAAAGAGAGTATTTTCTTTTGTTTCAAAACCAAAAATATTTCCAAACAACAATCTTGAACACAAAATCAAAGACAAACAACACTTTCCAAACTGATTTCACTTTTCTAAAAGCAATAATAAGGGGAAGAATCTCTTTTCCTAAAAGAAAAACAAGAAGCACTCTACATGCATATGCACTCTATTTTTCAATTTTTCTTAAAACATAGATAAATCTAACTTAAAACTAGCATATTTTTATTTTGATGAGATAGTACTAAATGCATAAGATACAGAAGAACATAAAGAGCTTGAAAGATTGTAAGGCCAATTAGAGATCCATTGTCTAATGCTCAATGATGATAACCCAATCTCAGTCAAAAAATTTGTTTTTTAAAGGAAGAAAAATAAGTTCTCTATGAAAACAAAAAATGAAACTAAGTTGCTAATCAAATGTTTTTCTTTCAGTCTATGTAACAGAAATGAAAAGATATCTTACTAACACCCTAAGCTTTCAAAAAACAAGAAGTCCTTTCACAATCACAACCAACAAGCATAGAAGTAAATGAACAATCAATAAGCCTAACCTAGCTTTTGAATTTTCCAATCAAACCAATATTTAATCGTAAAATTTCAAACCACAAGCATCAGATTCTAATAAACAAGCTTGACAGTGTAGGGATGAAAGCAAATCAACTCAAAGTTTTTTCAAAGAATGAGAAAAAATGGGTCTTGAAATGATGCCTACCTGGCACCGCGCTGCAAGGGTCTTGACAAAGCGGTTCTAGACCAGCATTGCTTCTCGCCAACAGGACTCAGGTGGTGGCAACGCGTGCTGCTAACTAGGTTCAGGCAGTGGTACCGCTTCTTGCCAACTGCATAAGTGTCGTTCCATGTATAAATCCAAAACACAAAGGAGAACGACAGATCAAGTTAGAAAAAGACCAAATCAAGGTAAAAACTGATAGATTGAGAATAAAAGAGAGCATTAAAGGTTGGAATAATTCAGATCTAGATAGTTCTGGAAGTTTCAAACCAAAATCCACTGACTCAGATAGCTGATTTGACTGAAGAGAGTTGGAGAAGGATCCTGGCTTCGGACAAGAGTTGAAGAACTAAGGAAGATCATATCAACTGATACATATATCTCTTCTCCAGCAGAGTCGCCAGATTTGTAAGTAGGAATATTTCACCTTCTACGGACAGAAGTTGTTCCTCTGGTCTGAATGGTTTAGATCCAGAACAAATGAGTGAACAACAAAGGATGAAGACCCTCCCTAGATTTCGTAGACACCTGGAATGTTGCTTCGATAGTAAACATGTGTACCTGCAATCAGATCGAACACACAAACACATCAAAGCTACCAGAACATAATCTATTTATCCATGTCAGTGACTAAGGAATCCAACAACATTTACATGTGAAATCAAAACAACAGTAATGTGGGATGGAAATCAGCTTTGCATTAAGATGAATGGAGAAGTTTACAACCAATTAAGCCTTAGTGTCGACATGCATCTCCATGAAACCAAAAATTTCATCCCCATAAGCTCCAACTTTGCTCTCTATGCTCTCAAATGTCTTTGGCCAAGTGGTCAATCCAACAACATAACAATACCTCTAAAGTTCTCCCCCTCAACCATGGACATGAGCTTGTATTTATAACGCTCAATGGATAGGAGTGGTTGAGAGATTTGTGGTGAGGTGGCCTCTAAGATCCTATGATGGGGAATCTCGAGCTAAACTGACCCACTATGATAGGGATAAGGGAGGACACGAGGCCCATGATCTAGAAGCCTCGAGAAACTTCTCTTTTTCCCATTTTACCCAGGCTACCACTTTTCTCCTCTTATGACAGAGCAGTTTAGGTTAGAACCGCTTATGGGCCAAAGGCCATAGGCGGTGGCACCACTTATGGAAAACAAGATACAGGCGGTGTGAGCAAGGTACCACTCATGGTTAACAGGGAAAGCGCGGTGCTTAGTATTTTTATGTAAGATTGATAAACAACATGGGTTTCCACTCTAGATGCTAGGATTAAGGGAAAATATGTAAGTCAAGGGTCTTATCACATGGTGGTGATAGGATTTGGGTATAACAATTGTGTCTTAGTTTGAACTTTTAGGTGTGTGAGTCAATTTTTTAGCTATGGAGTACCATCCTATTCGTAGATCTAGAAGCTTGAAAAACATTCCTCCATCTCCAATATTGGAGCCTCCACCGCCACCTCAAAGGAGGAGACTTGGCACAAATGGTTCCTTTGAACCAACTGGTGTTAGTGAAGTTCTAGGTGAACCAAAACTTATACTTAATCAAGAATAAAATCCACCAGTAGAGATAGAAGACTTGCAGGCTAACGAGTTTGCAAGGAATTATAATACCCCTCTAACTGATTGGAATGACCCTGTTATAGTCCAAGTCCTTCCTTCTAGTTCACATGTGTTTGGTATTTATTTGAGTTGAGATATATCTAGTGCAGGAGAAGATATTTCAACCCATACTTCAACCATGTTGGTTGGCGGAGTCTCACCTCCCCCAGTGAGTACTCCAAGACCTAGTGCATCTACTGCACCTCTTTATTTAAGTGTTAGAGTGGTGAATCCATCGACACCTTCTAATTTTGTAGGTCATTCTAGTGGGGTGGTCACTGGGATACCCAGTGTACCTTATACTTCTTCTCATTTCATGCAGAATGCTCAAAGTGGTCCAAGTGGGTCCACTTCTTTTGTCCAGTAATTTCTGTGGAATGGAGGACATATTCCTTAATCCATGCCTTATGTAGGTCCATCGCTTACTTATGTGGGTGAATTTTACTAGGAACCAAAATAATTTCATAGGTTACAATTTCCATACCTCTAGTCAGGTTTCAGACACTCTGTTTGGAAGCTTCCCCTTTTCACTATTTAGTGGAGGAATCTCCACTCCTATGTTTCAAATTCCATTTTCTGTTGGAGTGGGCCAAACTACTTATCATACCCCACAAGTCAGTAATCCTTTGGATTTCGGGTAGAACCCATTTCAAAATAGTGCTACAAAATCACAACCGGTGGCTGGGGGAAACCCCGCCTTTTTTTTTGAAGCCCTGGGGCAGGTACTTCCTCACCCCACGCTCCTCTATATCAAACCCTGACTAGGCCAAAACTTCCTTTCCTGACAACTTTAAACTTTCCATATTTTTCCAAACTAATGAAACACCCCATGCATCATAATGTGGCATTGCCACCTGTCCCAGACATCCCAAAGTTTGAAGGGAAAATCGATGAGGATCCAGGTGCTCACATTACCACATTTCACCTTTGGTGCTCTTCCAACTCACTAAATGATGACTATGTTCAGTTGAGGATATTTCAAAGAATGTTGACTAATGTAGCAACCAAGTGGTACATTGAACTTCCCTTTAGTTTCCTATGATAGCTTCCTTGACTTAGAAACCGTGTTTTTAAACCATTTTCAACTTCATGTCTTATATGATGTCGGCACAGACTTGTTGTCAACATTTTGACAAAAAAAGTCCAAGCATATATCTGATCATATTCAGGAGTGGTGAAGGAGAAAGAGGCTTATTAAATACAACATCCCTCCCGAGTTCTTCTTAGAGTGGTTCTTGAAATATTTACTTCCTTACATTTCTTTAGATGTGTCTACTTCGGGAGTAACCACAGAGGAAGAAGCAATCCTTGGGGCCCAACAGTTAGATATGATCTATGCTCAGTCTAGGATTTTGTATGAAATTATCATTGAGGCATCGAGCTCTACTAATGACCTTGAGAAACCCAAGCCTGGACCCCATGTTCATAGTGTGTTTGGTTCAGTAAGTACACCAACTATAGAATCACTATCTAAGCAACTCCATGAGTTTCTCGTGAAACAGTCTACAACGGAGGAAGCCAAGGCTTCCACTCCCTCATTGCAAAGTGCTAATGTCTATTCCGCACAGTATTTCCAAAAGGGAAATTAACATCCTGGTGGGAAAACGAATAAAGGGAAGAATGTTGAGGGGAAACAAAATAAACAAAAACCCAAGAATAACACCGATGGGGGCAAGAAAGAAAAGAATAAGTTTAACATTCCTTGTAATTTGTGCCAAGGAGACCATAATAATTATCAATTCCCCTTGATGGATCAAGAACAGAAGCTGCTTAAGCAACAACAACCGATTGTTCTGAAGGATCCCTTTTCCCAAGGACAGAATGTAGCTTCTGCTTCAAAAGATATCAAGGGAACATCTAGTGCTCCTACTAATCATAATTATATCAACATGGTCTGATCCAATACTTTCTTACAGACAAACAAAACTTTGAATTGGAGGCCCAAGAGAAAGGTAAATCTACTTTCGAGACTTCATCCCCTCTCACTACTGAAAAAATTACCGAACCTATGCCAAAAAAATACCTAAAGGTTTCTTCAAGAAGACATTCCATAACCCCAATGTGAGGGTTTCTTCTAACTACTCTGTAGTAGAAGACCTGGCCCAAACACCTTGTGTGATGTCTACTCTAGAAGTGCTACATATTTGTCCTTCTCAGGGGGATGCACTCTTAGTGGAAATAGGTAGTATGGACTCAGTGAGCCTATTAGAAAATTTTCAAATCTCTATAAGGTTAAAACACGCTTTCCATACCATGTGGCCTTTTCAATCGATGTTTTCTTTAGCAAAAAAACCATTGGATGAACATTGGTTTATGAGGATGCTTCCACGTGCATCATGTCGATGTCTTGTTGGAAATATTTGGGATCCCTATAGTTGGTCCCATCGAACACTTTGCTTACTTCTTTCAATGAAAGGTCTTTTCGTCCGCATGGAATCCTACCATCTTTTGAAATAAAGTTGGCAGGGAAAGCAGTTTCTGTTTAGGTTGAAGTGAGTGATTCTCCCTTGGACTATAATTTTGTTTTGGGGAGAAGTTAGACTTATGCCAAGTGTGTTATTCCTTTGTCTGTCTTCTAAGTCTTAGTTTTTTCACACGATGGGAATTCGGTTACAGTTGACCAGCTGAATTTTACTCGAAAAGGTCATTTGGAAATTAATGAGTCCACGGTACCATTGAGAGATAAGTCGAAACCAGTCAATGAAAGCTTATGAGTTGGAATGTATGCATCATTGATGGGAACATTCAATATACCATCTCCTATTAACTACTTAGGTTCAAAAGGTGTTGGGAATTCTATCGCTACGGTTGTCGATAGAACTGAACTCTGGGTCCTCCCTTCATGAGAATAGCCCCAAGTTCCCTTATCAATAACAAAAGTATCTTATCAAGCTATATATAATTCTATTTTTTATTCCATCAGGACTCCTCCTGCAGTCTCAGAGGAGATGGATGAATCCTATCTTCTCGCTTGGGCAGAGAACTCTACATATTCCTATGATTGCTTAGATATGGTTTTTCCTTCTGACAAAGCCATCCTGGAATCCATGATTGGACCAGAAAATATTTGTGAGCACCTTCACCACAAGTCCTTCTTCCTTCCAGAATTAAGCAAGATAGACAATTCAGAGTTTCACATGAGACTTGTAGAAGGTGTTGATCAACCTGTTAATCCTTTTCCTAAGGAGGGGGTATTTTCTGAGGGGAACATGGAAAACATCTCTACTACAATTTCGATTAACATCTCTATGAATCCTGATGTCATGGAAAACATACATATAGGCACAAACTATTCTCCAGAAGAGATTGGCATTTACACTTCCTTGCTTAAGGAATTATGCGATGTCTTTTCCTGGTCATATGAGGAGATGTCAAGAATTGACTCATCTATAGTTGAACATGAGATTCATACCTACCCTATTGTAAATCATGTTTGATAGAATCTTAGACTAGTAAATATGTGAAAAGCAGAAGCCGTTAAGGTTGAGGTGGAAAAATTGTTGAAGGAAGGGTTCATTTATCGTATTTCTATAATGGAATGGGTATCCAATCCCGTTCCACTGGATAAAAAGAAACGTACTATACATGTATGTACTGAACTTCATGATTTAAACAAATCATTTCCTAATGATAACTTCCCTAGGCCTTTCATCGACCAAATCATTCATGCATGTGCGGGTAGTGAGGTGTTTTCATTTATGGACGGTTTCTCTAGCTATAATAAAATTCAAATAAAACTGGAAGACCAGCACAAAATGACCTTCATTTGTCCTTGGGGAACTTTTGCGTATAGGAAAATTCCCTTTGGTTTGAAAAATGTTGAAGCTACTTTTCAGCAAGAAATGAATTTTTCCTTCCACGACATAAAACATATTGTCAAACCTTACTTAGATGATCTTCCTTCCCATTCTCGCAAGAGGAAGGACCATCCAGATTATCTTCGTTTGATCTTTGAATAATGAAAATATTATAAAATATGCTTAAATACCCATAAGTGTGTTTTAGCATCAAATCGGGGCAATTACTTGGATCCATTGTTTTAAGTAAAGGTATACAGGTGGATCCTTTAAACGTTGAGGCCATTGTAAATCTTCCTCCTCCTTGTTCTATCAGGAAAATACAAAGTCTACACAAAAAATCCGATTTCCTTCGATGATTTATAGTCAACAATGCCAAAATCACAAAAGTTTTCATGCGCTTGCTGAAGAAAGACACCTCATTATTGTGGGATGAAACCACACAACACGCTTTCGAGGCATTGAAAAATACTTTACTATCGGCTCCTCTCCTGCATCCACCAGATTACACTAAATATTTGATATTGCATCTGACCGCATCCGAGTCAATCATAAGAGTAGTACTATTTCAGGAAGAAGACAAGCTCTAAGACCGTGTTGTCTACTATCTTGGTCAAGCATTAGTAGGTCTTGAACTTAGGTACTCACCCATCGATAAGTTGGCGTTGGCGGTAGTCTATGTCATATAGAGGCTACAACAATATATCTTGGTGAAGACAACTATAGTGGTTTGTAGATGTAAATCCATTTCAGTATGTTTTATCTCGACGAATAATTGGGGGTTAATTTAACAAATGGATCGTCATACTCCAAGAGTTTGACTTGTATTTTCATTCTGCTAAATCTAAAAAACCCTTAGTGTTCGCAGAATTGATCTCAGAATTCCCTATAGAAGAGATAATAGTGGCAGAAGAAGATGCATTTCCAAATGAGTACATATTTTTTATTTCAACCTCAAATCCTTGGTATGGAGATATCCTGATAGATCTCCATATTCTTAAGTGTCCTGCATCCTTCTCGCCAGAATATCGGTGTAAGTTGCGTGTTAATGCAAAAAACTACCTTATCATCGATGATACTTTGTATCGGCGAGGGGTGGATTCTATCCTACGTTGGTGCCTCACCCACAAGGAGGCAGAGCATGTCCTAAATGATTCTCATAGTATAGCATGTGGGGGTAATTTATTTGGGTTATCAAAGGCCTAGAAAATGATATGTGTCGCTTATTTCTATCCCACTATCTTTAAGGATTGTGTGGAAGTTTTAAAGAATTGCCATCCTTGTCAGCTCTATACCATAAAAATGTGGTCACACCTGACTCCTTTATTTCTCGTCATCATGGTAGGGCCCTTCACTAAGTGGGGGGTTTATTTCATGACATGCAACCCAATGTCTTCTAAGGGTCATAAGTATATAATTGTCTTTGAAGACTACTTTACAAAGTGGGCAGATGCAGTGCCTACATTTAAGGTCGATGGCGAAATGACAACGTATTTCATTTGTAACCATATCATTGCTAGGTTTGACATTCCAAAGTAGATTGTCATTGACCATGGAAGATACTTTTAGAACCACATGATGACTGAATTGACCATGATGCTAGTGTTTATGCAAGATTATTCATATTCATTTTACCCTCATGAGAATGGACAAGTAGAGGCGGTCAATAAGACCTTGAAAACCATTTTTAAGCGCACTATCAATGTGAGTAGGTCAAATTGGCATATCATGTTGTACCCTGTATTTTTGGAATACTGGACTAATGTCAATACTGCAATAGGTTTCTTGCCTTTCCATCTTTTTCATGGGGTAGAAGCAGTCACACCGGTTGAGTGTGAGATGCCATCCCTAAAAATTGTTATTCATGTGCTTCCTGACACCACTGATCTTGAAGAACATTTTCTTCATTTAGAGAATCTAGATGAGCAGCAAAGATATGTGCTCACAGAAAATGAGGCTCATAAGAATAGGGTCAAAAACTAATATGACAAAGCTATCAAACCTAGGGTTTTTTTCGAGGGAGAACATGTTTTGCTCTGGGATCAAGACAAGGAACCCCTAGGGGTAGATAATTTTAATTCCATGTGGTTATCCAATATGTTGTGTTGAAATTTTTAAAGAATGGATCTTATGAATTAACTAATTACGAGGGTAACAAGATGTCAAATCCGAGAAATGGGATCTACCTAAATAAGTATTATGCTTAGGCATGGTAATTTTTCTTGTATTTTATTGTATGAATATGTAAAATAGGTTATTAACTAGTTAGTGTTTCCTATATAGTATGTTGGTTGTTTCATATGTAATCTAAGTGGTTCATAGGTTTCCTTGATGGCCCCAGCTATCACACTTGTAATCTGGCTTCAGCCACCTGGGTTATTTATGCACTCTCGGGACAACTGGTTGCCTCTGGTGGTTCCTTCCTAGGTCCTGCGACTAATAATGTGGCTAAGTATGGTTATTGATCTTCTATGGGATGTTACATTGTGTGGCATTACCCGTATGGAGGTTAGGCTTGAATCTCATCTCGTATTTTCCCATCTTAATGGTGATTATCAGGTGATAAACCCTAATTTACTACCTTAGTTTTTATGAGTTAGGTTACTTGAATGTAATTTTGAATACATTTCATATATTCATATTTGGCACTTAGCAAATTTCGTGTACTCGATTGGCACTTAACACATGCATTGTAAAATAAAATATACAGACACATTTGAAGCACATGTACATAACCAGATATATGTGTGTGTGTGTGTGTGTGTGTGTGTGTGTGTGTGTGTGAAATATGTTCATAAATACATTGAGTCTGATCTGAAGATATTTTCATAAGTACATAAAAATACAAAAAATATGATCAAAATCCATATTCCTAAGTCTAGGGCTAATCCTCAACCGCCTTAGCTACAGTCACCTCTACGGCCTCTCGGTAACATAGAATGACCCTAGTTACCCTTTGAAGAAGGCTTAACCAAGACAAAGGAACTCCTAACACATGCTCATGTATCATCCTTGGGATCCTCTCCATCCTGAGAATGGGGACCTCTTGGGTAATCCTGGCCAGATTCCCCTACACGAAGCATACCATTGTCACCACAAACCTCCACAAGCCACAAAAAATTCTTGGGGTGTCCATCAGGTCAGGCTAGTCCTATGTTTGGATATCAACATAGGGAATATCAAACTCGTGTACATATGTATATGTAAATTTTATGAACAAAAATTTCATAAAAATCAAATAATGAAAAAGTAAAAAATCATACCCATTTCTCCCCATTCTCCTCCAGGAGGGAGGATAAGCTCTGGATCTCCCCTGAAATCCAATCCTTCATAAGGGAACTACTCAAGGAAAGTACCTATCTACTCCACTAGGAGTAGAAATCATCATCGTATCCACTCTAGATCCCACCTCCACCACCTTTTCGGAAGAAAATGTCACCCCACCGCGTGAGTCTAGGCTCACAAGGTGGGCATGGTATTATTTTCACTATGGGAGTGAGGGAATGAACCCTCTTGAAGAAGAATGCAACCAATATACTCACGTATCTAAAATTATTCTTTCGACCCCTCCTGTAATCTGATAACTATTTTTTCATGATCAAGAGAAGTCCCGAACACCAATCAAACATATTTCCTCACATACACTCTACTGCTATGTGCATGTGTTTCCACGCTGCTAAATGTAGATGACCCTGCAACTATGACTACGGTGCTCACCAATTCTTTCAGTGGAAATTCGGTTATCTATGAAATTAGGATTCATGTCCCTGATTTTTGGGTCTCGAGTAGGAAGTAAGTGTTGATATAATCCTAAACACTGGGAGGATCACTGCCCCAGCTGGTTCCCTCCATGTTCATAGGTGCTTCCCTGTGCGATAAACCTGTGATAAAGTAAATATATTCTACGGTCAATTCCAAGGTCTCCCCTTGGAGGTAAAACAACCCGAGCTCATGGTCCCAGAAGCTCACTAGCATCTCCAATAGATGGACTTGTTCATGCATGTTTGGTGTCTGTGTAATTCTTGCAATGTCATGGGATCACCCATTGCATCGTGATCCCTTTCCCAACACCATGATTTCCTGCCCAAGAGACAAGTTCAACATTATATTTTATTCAAAAATCAATTTCATCTAAGAATTTTGAAAAATATTGAGCTTACACATATTTCACGACTGTACAGTGTGGACAGCACGATCCATACGTAGGTTGCACTGCAGGAAGCCCATGGTTAAAAATTGCATTCATGATTCCTTTAAAGGATACTCACGATTGTGCAGTGTTTCCTTTAGGGTTGGAAACAAAACCCATATTTTTATCATTAAATTAAAAATTGGAATGCATATAAAGAAAGAGGATGGAGAGATGATTTTCCTACACTTCGCGTATTCGAATTTGGTCCATTAGATTTCCCACGATGATCAATCGAATTTAGGAGGTAAAAATTGCTAAATATGGTTAAAAACTCCAAATGGTATGTTTTGATTTGATTTTGGGCTAGATTCATAGTAAAAATTTAAAATTTTTACCCACTTTACATAGTTTAAAATCAGTTTGTATTATATGAACTAATGCCATGTGTTTTTGACCTAATTGCTACACGTCCTCGATGATCTAAAATTTGTTTTATGTTGCATACAGGATAGGATTTGGTATACGCTGCATATTTTTCACTTACACCTCATCCTCCGTTTAACCCTAGGATCACTTTTCATCCATGAATTGTGTTTTGTAACTAATGTTTACCTTGTACACATCATTGTTCTTCCATGGATAGGGCCTCCTTTACATGGGTTACCCTAGTGTACAACACCTTATTGTCTTTCCAGCACCCATGTCGTAGTTGTGTTAGGTTTGCGAGATCGTTCATAGTTGTTTTTCATGAAAAAATGACCCTCATTTTGCATCTTTTTACCAAGCTACATCCTATAATAAGGATCCCCACCCTTATGAAGTTATCTTTAAGCCCTAGTCTAACTCCTTAAAATTGACTAGATTGTCGAGTAAACTTGTTTGTTCAGACTCGTTAAGGTAAATTGAACAATCATCCACATTAATGGTAGTTTATCACTTTTTCAGACTATGTGGATTATTTACAAAGATGGAACACTCTCTTTTCTTTGAAATTTAGAAGAGTGTCTTCAGGCATAGGGTTATCTCTTTTTTGGATCTGAAGGACAATCATTACAGAAAAGGAAAATTTTGGAGCTTAGTTTTCTCTTTTTCATGCTCTATACCTAAACATGAAAAATATTCTAATCGTACTTTATGTCTTTGTCATGCTCGCTAAACCCTAGAACAAAGTATCGAGTTTATTGTTGTCATTCCCATTCTCGTATAAAAATGGAACTTTCTGAGTGATCTTTCATTCCTTAACACACGTTAAACTAAGGCTATGTGCTTGTTTTTGAAGGAGCATCAGTTGGGTGATAGTTAACCCCTTTTTTAGATCTTGTGACTAAGTACTAAAAAGGCATATCTTAGTTCTTCGAAAGCTAAGAGTGTTCTCCTGTGGTTTGTTTTATATTTTTTTGGACTCAGGAGACTAAATTTATGAAAAATCACCCCCCTAGAGTCTTCTTTAGTGTTTTCATACTCTCAAAAATATGAAAGAACTGACGATCATTTACTAATTTGGGCTCGTAAAATCCACAGATCAGGCCTATCAAGCATTATTCTCTCCCCTCTTCAAGCTTGTCAAAAATGAAGAGATACTCGAGTTGACTTTCTTGGACTCATTAAAACTTAACAAGAAAGGTAAGGAATAACTTCATTCTTTAGGTTATAAATTTATTGGCAGCATGTCATCCTTGAACAAAGCACTCTTTGAACCTCCCGATACTCATGTTTCAGTTTTCTATCTCTCAATTTGAGCTATCATTTCGATTTATTACTCCTCCACTTGTCCTGTATACATGGAGAATCTGATCATGTCTCCTACATGATAGATAAGTCTATTTGTGCCTTTTGAAAGTAGAAAGTTTCCTTAAGTAATCTTTATTTCATGATCAATGTTTAAGGATCATTACCTCTATCTTATTACAATGATTCCTGTCATTTTCATTCTTGATATTACATTGTTTCTACCTTCCCTCATCCATTCTTCCATTTACTCTTGTGATCTGTTGAAAGATACATTTTCTTCCTCCTTGCACTACGGCTTTTGATCAATATCCCCTGAAGAAGAAGACCTAGAGTTTCGAAGATGGTACCTTAGGATTCACTACTCATATTGGTGAACTCTTTTGCTTTAGTTGTCAGTTCTCCGACATTCTGATAGATTTATTCCATGTTCTACTTCATCTTATATATTCACATGGTAGGAATTGTACTAGTTACTATGGATTTGGAGGAAGACCTTGAGTTACAATATTTGTAACCTAAGTTGTGCAAGATTGTGGCTTTGCTCCACTATTTTGTAAAACATATGTGGCCTTGTTTCCCATACTCTATGATGTAATCCAATATCGTAAAGTATCTAGTGTTCCACTTTATTGAACATGGCATCCTCAGAAATGATTTTGTAAATGACTTTTATCTATCTGTTTCAAATACCTCTCTACATCCTTGGTATCTTAATCTCTCTAAGATAAAGATTTGTAATGTATTTTGGCCATCGCTTCCCTATGACCTCACACATTAGGGGGCATCTGTTATACTCTAAAATGGAACTTCTTCGTCTGAGTACTGAAACTGAATGAGTCGGTACGCAAAAGGACATTATTGATAGAAGTGACCAAAAAACTATAGATCAGATTGAGATTTGATACATCCCACCCCTTCCATCCTTTCCCATGTTTTTAACTATGCTTAAGATGTAATTGTGACTATTGACATTGTATCTCGTGAGTCATTTGTGGGTAGACCTATAGGCAACTTGTTATTACATGATCACATTGTGCATTCACGGGTTTCCTTCATAGGAGTCATGATTCATTCATGACTTTCTAGTATACGTACCCACGATTGCATTAAGCCAAAATTTAAAAAATAAAAACATGATTAGTCAGGGACAGTTGGGTTCATAATCATAATGTCCCCAACCTCCCTAACCATCTTAACCTTCGAAACTCCTTCTGATCAACAAGTTTAAATAGAGGTGAAGGGTAAAGGTTAAGGAAGCATCTCATAAGAGCAAGGTTATGCTGGAGGAATTCCTTTGGATTTTTGGAGTAAGAGAACATAGTTTCCATGGCTAACAAAGGAGGGCTTGTCTCATATGGAGGTTGTATCTATCATGGCTTATTAAGAAAAGAATGATGTTCTTCCACATTATGTGTTGATGTTCTTACTTGTTATGATTTATGGAATTCATTGTCATCTTTCTATATGCAATTGTAATATTTCATTTATTATGATATAACAATTAAGATATATGTGCTAGATACCATTCTTTCTTTCCAGTTTGTTGATCATCCTCAAGTATCTAGAGCATTTGGAGTGAAGATTTAAAGCTAGGACCAACCTTCATAAATAAGGTGCTTAATCTTTTGACCCTATTTCTCTCTCAAATTTCTAGATAGTTGTATGTATGCAAGTTGAATATATGTATGTTGGTAACCCCCAAACCCTCAAGTCATAAGGTAGATTCTCCTGAACAACAACTATTGATTCCAGATAAATATAACACTTTTGTTTTGTAAAGTGGTTATAGGGTAAGCTATTTTGGAAAAGTTTTCTATGAATCTGCGGTAGTATCCTGTTAACCCCATAAAAGATCTTATATCATGCACATCTTTTGGTACAATCCATTCCAATATAGCCTTGATTTTTGCCGGATTGACTGATATTCCCTTTTCTAAAATGACATGTCCTAAGTACTGTAACTATTTTTTTATAAAATTCACATTTGCTTAATTTTTCATATAGTTGATGTTCCTTTAATGTTTCTAAAACCTTCCTTAAATGATATTCATGCTCCACCTCATTCTTTCAATATACTAGAATATCATCAAAAAATACCAACACAAATTTATCCAAGAATTTACTCAGCACATTATTCATCATATTTATAAATGTTGCAAGAGCATTTGTTAAATCGAATGGAATTACCACAAATTCATAGTGTCCATATTGGTTTCAGAATGCAATTTTATGGATGTACTCATCTTTAACACGTACCTGATGTGTAACACCCCGTTTTTGACCCCGTTGCATTAAATGTACATGATGTATATATTGTAAGGATCATGGTGTGGAGCTAAAGGCCAAGGCCCCACCATTAAACGGTTATGCTATGTTTTGGATTTAAATTTGTCACCGATGGTACATCGGGGCATGCAGCATACATATCAAGTTTTAGCATCATGTAAATATGCATCTTTAATTAAAATGAACCTGACCAGCTACTATCGCGGCAACTAAATTGAGAAGGGGAATGGTTTTCACAAGGATAAGGGTGGGGAAATTGTCAAACCTTGAGCCATGAGGGAAAAACCCATGTGTCACCACCTTGTCTTACCCAACCACCCCCATTAAGAATTGCTGCTGGTGGTTGAGGTAGTTATTGTTTTTGGGAGTGGGGTGGCAGGATTGTCATTCCTTGCCTACACGCACACTCCACCCGTGGTTGACTTCATAGTGGCAAAGGGAAAACCACCACCATCACTCCAGGGGACTCACGATTGCATTTCACTCCACTGCGCATCCTCTCTATTGTCTGTTCACCTCCACGCACAGGATTTACCTGGTTTTACTCTTGTAGGCATTCCACTCTCCCCACGACAGTGCTGAAATTCTCACGCACTCCCTACTCGCATCTATCCATTGTCTGTTCATCCACGCACAAGCTGGGAGCTATTCGTCCTCACGCAGGGACTGTTGCTTGTTGATTATTCTCACGCACAGGAGTTTACCTAGTTTTACTCACGCTGTTCTCCTCTATGGATTCTATGGACAGTGTGGGCAGATACCTACCTCACAGGCTGATTTCAGGTTGCTGTGGTCTCCCTTACGTTGTGATTGTTACGGTCTTCTTTACATTGGGGGTCTGGTGCAAGCTTCCCTCATGCATAGACTGTTTGTAGTCGTTTTCCCCATGTTGTGAGCAGTGCTCACTGATTTCGTTTGGGACTGTATAATTCGCTTGGGAGTATTTTCCCCTATGATTGTGTTTGTTGTTATGCTTTGGGGCTGCTGTAGATTGTTTGGAGTCATTTTGGCCACGAGAGGGCCAAGAACGACTCAGGAATCATTTCCCCTATTAAGCTATAACCCCTTATTGATTGCGCACGTGCAATGGTTGGTCTTCGGACTGTGTAGGGAGCAGGGATGGGGTCTTGGTTTGCTTGATAAACCTGGTGGCTGGAAACCACACAGACAGAGCTATAGGGATGGCTTTCTTCTCCACAACCCCTGAATAGCATTGGAAGGGAATGCAGGGCCTGAGAGACTGTGTAGCAAAGAAGGGACTGATTCCTTGTGTTGGGTGTGTGTGGGTGTCTTAGAATTCAGGCTAGTTTTGGTGTAGGTGTTCCTAGATTTGCAATGAGCTCACCAAGTTAGCATTTAGCCTTTCCCAACTCCTTGATGGCCTGATAAACCCAACTGTGCTGGCTTGTCTATGCTTTGTGTATCCTTGGCTATGTGTAAGCCTGCTTGTTCCCTTATTCCTTGGAGAATCATGCCCAGCTCGGGGGTGGCAGCGTTGCTGAGAGATTAAGGAGCATGCTGGCCTATGGGTGGGTGGAACGTTGCAGCGACGTAGCTAGTTGTGGAACAACTTCTTCATAAGATAAGTGATCTTGCTCATTTTACTTCTGCAACCATATTTTCTGTTAATGAATGTGAAGAACATGATGAGTGAATCCTTGTATGAATGTATGATGTTTCTGCTGTGTATGATAAACAATCGCATTGGTGCATGTTCTATTTCAATGCATCCTATTTTTAGAATTCTGCTTCAGCATTTTTATGAATTCACATGTTCATGGGGCTCTTAGCCCGGATGGTTAACTCCATGGTCGTGTCCTCTTCGCCGGTCGGAGGGTTGGGGACATGACGGCGTGGTATCAGAGCTCATGTTGCAGCATGGGCCTGAATGAGCCATGAAGGATGCAGTGACAGAGGCAAGATTTCTTTCTGCCCAACAGAGATCAAAAGTTGATGACAAAAAAATTTGTATGTGTTTGAACTGTCGGATCATCGAAAGAGTTAGTGGGAAAGACTTCCAATGTAGCGGAAGAGCTAGGCGGAAGCATGCCCGATGGGGCACAGTTGGAAAAGAAAATCATGGAAAATTTTCTAAGTGATTTGACATCTGTCGATGGAAAATAGCTAATTGAGCACCCTCCGTTGCAGACGGCTAAATGACTATGAGTCCGATAGATAAGGCCTCCGACCGCCGATGCCGTAAAAGGAAGTTTAAATTGTTTTTCTAAGTAATGAAAACAGCGGCCATCGGAAGGAGATAGTGTTCGTGCGCCCACCATTTTGGAAGCCAAGAGCACTAGCCTACCGACAAAAAAAGACTGTCGATACCGATCAGGTTGCGTCGCCCATCGGAAGAAGATCGAAGATCATGTTCCACCATTGCGGCTGCTGATGGAACTATTTCGTCGACGAAAGAAGAAAGTTGAACTGATCAAGCGGTGAAGCGGTGAAGAGGAAGACAAAAAGGGAAAAATTCAGAAATTTTTCTAAGTCCTGGAGTCGTTAGCCATCAGCGATGGTTAGTGGGTTGAACATCCGCCGTTGCGATTGTCTAATGGACTATCCTTCCAAAGGATAGTGGATCTGATCGCCGACGAAAAGGTAATTTGAAAATTTTGTTTAAGTATAACAACGTCGGATGAAGTTAGTGGATAGAGTTTTCGACAGCCGATGAGTTATGGTCTGCAGAACCCGTAGTGAGATCACTATCCGCCGTTGTGGTTGTTTAGTGAACTATCCTCCCGATGAACAGTGCACCCGACAGCCGATGAACAGCGGAAGAAGCTAGTTGTTTCGACAGCTGATGAATAGCGGAAGAAGCTAGTTGTTTCGACCACTGATACAGCGGAGAAGTTATTTTTTTTACTGCCGAACCTTCGGATCAATAGTGGAAATGAGAGCCGATTCTGCATAAGGAAAATTTGAGTTTTCCATGGGATTTCCCCAACAGATTTTGACTATTTTTCAGTGGGATTTTTAGTTGTTTTTTAGTGGATTTTCAGAGCTAAAAATGAGAAAGAGGCAGCGATCTTATGCGCTAGATTGTGCGAAAACATAGATTTACAAAACAAAACAAAACAAAATCTATGTCTCGGGAAAAAAATTTGTATTATGATTTTTCCAAGAGAAGGTAAGCAATACTAGTTTATATCAATGTTATGCATCTAACAGTTGTGTTACTAACACATTTGTAGAATCATAGTCACCTTCAAGGGGAGTATTCTAGGTAGTGTATTTTGATAAATAAGTGGTGGTTCAGTTATGAGAACCCATGACGGATATGATGCTCGAGATTCTTATGAGCATGCGTGAGATGCCATGGGAGAAAATGTCCGTAATAGAAATGATGGCATTGAGTCTAATGGAAGGATATTCCAAGAGACACCGTCAGATGTTGCAGCCACCATGAGAAGCCTGATCAAAGCCCAGGAAGAGCAGCATCAGTTGAATGCTGCTATATTGCAGAGTTTGATAGACTTACATAGAAATATAGACTCTGGACGAGGTACAGCAAGACCAGAAGGCAGTAAGAGCAGTACTAGGAGAATGAGAAGGAATTCTAGTGGATCATCTGATTCTGAAGAATCTAGTGGGGATTCAAGTTCTTCTTCTCATAAAAGGAAAAGAAACAGACACCATAGGGATCGCTCTTGGGACGAATTTAAGAAAGCTAAACCTCCTACGTTTGATGGAAGACTGGACAAGAGGCTGAAGCTTGGCTTCTTGGGATAAAGAAGTACTTTCAAGTGCATGAGAAACATGAAGGCAAGAGTTGCCATATTCAATCTGAATGGAAGAGCATGCATTTGGTGGGAACACTTCAAGCAAGTGAAGAGGATCAGTGAAAGGGGACTTAAGTGGAAGCAGTTCAAGAAGTATTTCAAGCAGAAATACCTCTCTGACAGGTATTATGATGAAAAGATTAAGGAGTTCCATGAGCTGAGATTGGGACAGCAGACCATGGACGAATATGAAAATAAGTTTTTGGAGCTATTGAGGTATGTTCGGTACATCAGAGATGAAAAAGTGAAGGTCCAATGTTTTCTGAGTGGATTACCTCAGTCTTACAAAGATAGAATTGAGTTTTATGAACCTAGAACTCTTGAAGAAGCAATAAGAAAAGCTAAGTATTTCTATGAGCAAAGTAAAGGAAAACCTAATTACCAGAAGGCATGGAAGGACAAGAAGAATGAAAAGTTGGACCAAAGAAAGAAAGGTTTCAAACCTTATAACTTTAGGAACCATCAGAAGCAGCCATCCCAAGCTACGAGTAAGCCAGTTGGAGTAACAGGAGAAAATCCTAAAGATCCACAACAAAATAGAGGGCCACTCCAATGTTGGAAATGTGGAGGACCCCACATGTGCAGGAATTGTCCACTCGAGAATGAGAGTGCAAGGCCAGCTTCTAACGTTCAAGAAGCAGAAACAGTGGGTCAAGTAGCAAGGGAAATCCCTAGGATTTATGCAGCATTGGAGGACCGCCAGGCATATCACAAATCAACTGTGGTTGAAGTAGCAAGTAAGATTGTTGAGCAATCTATTTCTATTTTGATTGACCCTGGTTCTACGCATAGTTACATTACTCCTAGAGTAGTGGAGATTTGTGATTTTAAGAAAATAAAGCATAGGAAGTCTTGGTTAGTTTAGCTAGCCACTGGAACTAAGAGAAAGGTCAGTGAAGTGGTAGAGAAATGTCCATTGGTCATGGATGGATTGGTCACTTGTGTAGATCTGAATGTTCTACCGCTTGGTTCGTATGATGTTCTCATTGGAATGGATTGGTTAGAAGCTCACTGGGTGAAGCTTGACTGTTACCATAAGAATTTCGAATGCATGAATGAAGAAGGGAACCTAGTAGTTGTGAAAGGCATTCCAAAGGTGATTTCAGTACAGCAGGTTTCAGCAATGCAGTTAAATAAGTTCTGTAGGAAGGGTTGCCAATTGTATGCAGCTCATATTTTGGAGGAAATGGGAGATAAAACTCCTAGGTTGGAAGACTATCAGGTGTTACAAGAATTCAGGGATGTATTTCCTGATGAGATTCCAGGGCTTCCTCTAAAGAGGGACATTGACTTCACTATTGAACTTGTGCCAGGAGCAGCACCAGTGTCCAAGGCACCCTACAGGATGAGTATACCGAAAATGTTAGAATTGAGGATGCAACTGCAAGAGTTGTTGGAAAAGAAGTATATCCGACCGAGTGTGTCTATGTTGAGGCTTGGAAATTCGCAGGCAGCAACAGTAAGGGATTCTCCCCAATCAACGTTCCCAACTAGCCCGTTGACTGTTTGGAATAGGGAATCCGTCCGGTTTGCAGTCCGGCTACCGTAGGTCAAGGAACAAAACTAAGGCTTTACCGGTTGTGGCCCGGCCCACCGATTTTTTGCATTTTGACTTAAAGAAATGATATGCAAGTGCCTAACTAAATGCAGGGTGATCAAGCTGCAAGGAGCGGTCACAAAGTGATGCGCAGGTTCTTACCTCTCGTCTTGTGCTCGCGAGCAACCAAACCAGATACAAAAGAAATAAGCTAACTATCTACACTATACCTAGGGAGAAAGGTTATCATTTTGGGTGAGCAATACATTTTCACATACATAAAGAAGAATCACAGGTAGCTGATACTTCTTCTAAAGCACATGAACCCTTACAGATACTCAAATAACCAGATAGTCGATCATTTTATAACAACATCTATTACTCACAGCGAAAAATATCCAGAAATTACTGAAGAACATTTAGCAAGAACATAGGTTCAGAATATCGAATACTCTTACAGTAAATGAAACATAGCTGAAAACGAAATAGTTCCTCTTCAACATTATTCATTGAGTTTACATTGATACATTTCGCTTTTCACTCTCTCCGACAGGCAAAAATTACAGTTACCATGCAAAACGAAGTAGTTCATCTTACAAGTAAACAAATACAAAGTTTTCCAGGGAAAAGGCCCTCTTTTTCAGTCCTCCCTCCCTCTATTTAAACTACCCCCGCTGCCCCTTGGGCTGCCACCCCAGCGTGTGACTTTTCAGTATCTTCAACCATTCCGCTTCTTGTTCTAGCCGCTGCGTTTTTCCAATCATTCTCTATGAGCGTTTTATCTTCTAAACAGTAACAGATGAGTCCTCCTCTGTCCGTTCCTCCTTCGTTTGCTTGCTTTGTCCTTTTCTGCATTTTTCCTTCCTTGTGATCGTGCCGGTTCCGGTCCGACCAAGTTACGTCTTAGCCCATGGTCGCTTTAGTAGCACCGAATTCCATCTGCAAACAATCACAATGCATTATTCGCTGCAAAGGGGAGTTTTTTAAACATTTAAACATTCTCTGCCCAGCATTGTAAATCCGCAAGAGACTAGCCAAGTTCGCTCGGACAAGGTATCAATTTAAGCTTTGGGGGGGAAAAATTCTAAGCGACGGTCGACCAACTTCTGCATCGGATGAGACGAGACTTCAGGAGCCGCAACAGCAGGGAAATACAGAGACCAAGTGAGCAGAAACATGGGCGAAAAAAGGGGTAATCGGATGTCAGGGGGAAGAGTGCTTCGGGAACCAGGAGGGGTGGCTCATCCGCAACGGCGGACGGCACACTAGCAGGGGACAGGCGACGAGGTGGAAAAATCAGTTCGGGCGGGGGAAGACAAGGTCGGACGTCAGATGACACTTGAATCGGGAGCTAACTGTCTCCTCCTGGCTGCAACGGCGGGCGAGTGGAAGCTTATGGACAAGCGATTTTAAACTAGACGAATCGGGCGTCGGATGGTTCAGGAAATCGGACGAAAGAAAGGTCTAGGAGCCGCAACGGCGGAAGGGTTGAAACTTTGCAGCGCCCGATCCAGCAGTAAAAGAGGCCCGCTTAAAGGAAAACTGAGGTATTTGAGCAGTGCTAAGGATCGGCTGTAACCAACCTCGCTTCTTTTTACAGAGGATGCACTGAAGAACAGCAAATTTTCTTCTCTTCGACCACACACGACCCGAACCAAAAAATGAACAAGGCATACACAATTTACTGACATCCACCTTCAGAGACACAGAAAGAAACACGCTCAAGGAGCCTAAAAATTCAACAATCAAGCCACACAAAAATAATCAGGAGGGGCCCAGAAATTAAAACATTAATTTGGGGGGGGGGGAACAGTTGCGGTAGCAACAACTGGTGATTACCTGGTGAACCTAGATCTCTGGGTGACCTTTCTTTTAGTAGCAAACTATTTCTTGACCAAAAAGCATTAAAAGAAATCTTCCAGCTGTCCGGATTTCTCCCATGACCGAAGTGTGTTCCTTAATCATTGATGCTAGTCCCATTCGGGGAGAGGGGCAATTGAAACCTTCAAGTCCAGACCACTATGTTGGGACCAGAGTATGATTTTCATTATTAACTCTGTTTTCAGGTAGCTAACAGTGTGGACACCACAGGATTGCAGCATATAGTAAACAGCAGTATCCGTTTGTTCCTCATTCCCATGCCATTTTAACACTTTGTGCCTTTGGACTTTTGTCCTTTTATTTGAGTCCTTCTGTACGCCCTTCTTACTGAATTTTAATTCAGGATCCTCTATGCCATAGTGCCCTTTTGTGTGAGTGGTGTACTTTGAGTCTCAGCTCACGGATGGAGAGGATCTTTTGGCAATTTAGTATTTAAGCTTTAGCACTTGCTTTGACTTATGATGCTTTTATTGAAGTTTGACTCTTTATCTGCCTTTTGGCATTTGTTTCTCGGCATGGGATCATTTATATTTAATACGCTGTTCACCTTGCTTCCTCTCATGGGTCCTTTACTGTCGCTCCTTAGAACATTTTGAATGTGACGTGGATGGAGCCCCGACATAGTACTCCAGACTCTTTGAATCCGGTTTAATTCACAAGGGTTAAGCTGGACTTCAATGCACACAACATTTTATTTGAGAAAACTGCTAGGCTGGAAGAATTCTTTAAGCAATACACGGGCTAATACTCAACATATTTTCTATTCCCAAAAGACCTTAATATCCTTCAGACAAACGCAAGTTTGTTTCCCTTATTAAAAATCAAAACTTAAAATTAAATCAAATGAAAGCATGACTCGAAAACAACCACACAGCTTATTTATGTACAAGGCAGAACAAAACAACGAAACTAAGAAAAGTAGGGCTTGAGAACCAAACCATTAACTGGCAAGTTCTCCTCCCATCCCTGTAAATCTTGCAACTTGTAAGTGGCAGGGCCAAGTTTGGCTACAATCTGAAAGGGGCCTACCCATAACTGCTGGAATTTGGTATGCTTTCCTTTCTCATCATGGGGGTGGTCCCACTTGAGAACTAAGTCTCCTACTTCAAAGTCCCTTTTTCCAGCTTTATGCTTGTCAAACCACCTTTTGATTACTTCCTGCTGTTGTTTGAAACGTTCCCTAGCCTTGGATCTGGCTTCTTCTGCTTTTAGGAGATTATATATTCTTATTTGCAGAACCTCATCATCCGACCCCCTAGACTCTAGAGCTAGTATGGAAGACGGTAGCAGAATATTGGGAGGCAGGATGGCTTCCTTTTCGTACACAAGGGTATAAGGTGACGCTCCTAATGTAGACTTGGGGGTAACTCTGTCAGCCCATAGGGCGTTCGGTAAGGCTGAGTGCCAACTTCGCTGGTTTTCTATGACAGTTTTCTTCAGGATTCTAATGAGGTTTTTATTGGAGGATTCGGCCAGGCCATTCCCTTGTGGATAGTAGTTAGAAGAATAATGTAATTTTATCCCTTTCTCATGAGCAAAAGCAGTCAATTTAATGGATGAAAAGTATTTAGCATTATCAAAAACTACTGAAATTGGAACTCCAAACCTGGTCATGATATGATCTTGTAGGAAGCTGATGACTTTGTCTTCGTTTATCTTGCATAATGGGATAGCTTCGACCCAGCGAGTAAAGTAATCAGTCGCAGTAAGAATGTACTTGTGTAGCAGAGAAGAATTCGGTTTTATTTCTCCAATAATGTCCAGCCCCCATTGTTCAAATGGATCTGTGATCATTACCGGCTTTAGAGGTGCTGCTGCTCTAGATTGTCTTCCACCACATCTTTGGCAAGTATCACATTTTCTGATGTGTGCATGTGCATCCCTGAAAAGTGTTGGCCAGTAATAACCGGCTCTGAGAACCTTGTGGGCTGTAGTGTCCCCTGAGTAATGTCCCCCAGCCAGGCCATTGTGCAATTCAGACATTACTTTCTCAGCATCCTCTTTCTCCAAGCATCTCAGGAGGACTCCATCATAGTTTTTTCTGAACAATACGCCTTCAATGATTTGATAAGAAACTGATTTCAGATGCAGAGCTCTTCTTTGTTTGGAACTCCAATGTTCCGGTAACACCCCTGACTGCAAATAATGCACAAGATTTCTATACCATGACTCAGGAGCCGTGAATAAAGGGAAAACATCCGTTACATGCAAATCAGCTTCATCTTCCCATGCTTGTTCTTCATTTTTTGTCTTCCCAGTCATCAATTTGCATAACCCTTGACCCTTTACTATAGTAGCTGGCTTGAATTCAAGATCATATTCTTGAAGCGTTGTTACCCAGTTGCCCCTTATTTCTCCTAATTCTTTTTGAATGAGAAGGGATCTTACAGCTGTGTAAGGGACTATTACCTTGGTACGATTTTTTAGTATATAAGGCCTGAATTGCTTTACTGCCTTAAATACTACGTATGCCTGCTTATCAATGGCTGGGTAGTTTAATTCAGCTCCTTGTAGCCCAGTGCTCATAAAATAGATTGGGAATTCATCACCCCCTTCTTCCTTTTGCGTGAGTACCGCTGCTAATGAATCATCGGAAGCAAATGTATACATAATAAAGTCTTTGTCAAAGTATGGACTTTTAAGAGAGGGCGCATGTGCAACAGTAGTCTTGATTTTACTGAAAGCATTCTTTTCAGTCTCAGTCCACTTAAACTGTGCATTTTGCTTGACCATCTGCTGTAATGGTTTAATAGTCTGGGCAAAATCAGGTACAAATCTACGTACGAAGTTTATTGTTCCCATGAAGGATTGCATTCCTTTTTTATTATGGGGCATGGGAATTCGTTCAATGGCTTTGATTCTTTCTGGGTCTATAGATATGCCTCTTTTTGACACTATATGTCCCAGTAACTTGCCTTCTGTGACCGCAAATATGCACTTCTTAGGATTTAGGGAAATGCCATATTTCCGACAGCGCTCGAAAATTTGCTTTAGGTGGAACGTGTGCTCCCCTCTTTTCTTTGAAAATATTGTTATGTCATCAAGGTAGACCACCACACTTCGCCCAATCAGTCCTCAGAAAGCTATGTCCATAGCTCTCTGAAATGTCGCGCCAGCATTAATTAGGCCAAAAGGCATTCTTCTATATGCGAAAGTTCCCCATTTAGTTCTGAATGTTGTTTTCAATCTATCCTCCTCAGCTACTAACACTTGGTTGTAGCCAGAGAATCCGTCTAACAATGAAAATAATTCAGAACCAGAAACCATCTGTAGAAGTTGCTCCATGGGAGGTACCGGATAATTGTCTTTGTCCGATGCGCAGTTTAAGTTTCTGAAGTCCACGCATAGTCTGATTTCTCCCGAATTTTTTCTGACCGGCACCAAATTTGACACCCACTCTGAATGCCGGACCTTAAAAATAATCCTAGCATCTAACAATTTCTTCACTTCGCTCTAGATTAGTGGTTCTAGCTTTGGGTGCATCTTCCTCAGCGGTTGCTGATATGGCTTGACGCCTGCTTTAATAGGAATGATATGTTTGATGATATTAGTGTCATAGGTTTTTAAATCTGCATACATCCATGCAAAAATGTCTTTGTACTGCTTAAACAAACTGAGGAACTTGTCTCTTTCCGCTGGTGAACAGCACTTGCCAAGGTTCATGAACTTAGGCTCCATTTCAGTCCCTAAATTTATTAGCTCGAATTGTAGATTTGAGCTGTGCGTCTTCACATTAGCGGGTCTTCTAAATTTCTCGTTCAGGTCAAACATCTTCTCTAATGTCCTGACCCCTTTGGGAATGAAATTGTCATATTTCATTTCAGCCTGATGTTCCTCATCGTCGATAATGGCTCCTTTAAAAACCTCCTCGTTTGTCAAGCATTCAATTATTTGCTGATCATCGTCAAATACTCGCAGGTTGGTGATCATGTCAGGAACTGATGGCCTAAAAAGTAGTTCAATAGAACATTTGTTATTAGTGGGAACCAACCTGGCGGCTGATGTAGCTAGAAGATCAGCGGCTGCATTTTTTATTCTTGGGATTGAAATAATGTTAAATGCATGAAAACATTTAAGCAACTCCCATACCTCATTTTGGTAAGCTTTCAAATGAGGGGAAACACAATGTATTTGATTTCTTATTTGCTTTACAACTATTTCCGAATCCCCAAAAACTTTTAAATTACTAACCTGTAACTCGATTGCTTTCTTGAGTCCCTGCAGCAGTGCTTCATATTCAGCTGTATTGTTAGTACATTCGAACTCTAATCTACAGGATAGGAAGTGCTTTTTTTTTGTGGATCAATGAGGACACAGCCGGCCCCTGACCCTTCTAATGTTTTCGAGCCATAAAAAAACAAAGTCCAAAACACATTATCTACTGAAACAGAATCTACTCCTACTGCTAAATCTACTACTTTACAGTCAAACTCGTCAGCCTGAGAAAAACGAAGGAGATCAGGCTGGGTGTCAAATGTGTTGCTGGCCTCTTCTGCTTGATAATTCCCTGGTTCCAGCTCGAGAAAGTAGTTTCCCAATACAGGTTCGACTGGTATATTCTTCTCATCCAATTGAGTGACATTGTACTTCATGTGAGGTTCTCTCAAAACCTTGATCTGATTAGGACTCCCTTTGTGCGGCAACCAAAGATGTGACCAATCTGTGGCGAAATACCCATTTAATTTGGCTGACCAATCTCTGCTCAGGACCAGGCCGTAAGCATCTGGTATGTCAGCCACTACGATGTTAATAATTTGGCATACTTTATCATTGGATGCCAGACGGATCAGGACGTCTTCCATTTCACCAATTACCTTGACGTCCGTCCTATCCAATTGCACCACCCTCCATGTGGATGGCTTAGGCTGTCCGTTTATTTTCTTACATATTGATATGGGCATGACATTAATTGACGCCCCTGAGTCCACTAGGTAATTGTGTACGTTATGATTGAAAATTTCAAATGTCAGGAGGAAAGGTGGATGCTTGGTTTTAGACTTACCTCCGACGCTAGCTTCTCCAATATCTTCTTCGTCCCGAGGCTGATTGTCGGCGGGAAGCTTTTCTTCTGACGTTTCAAGTGCCTTCAATAACTTTTCTTTCTGTTGAGGTACTTTGCACATTTCAAACAGCGGGACGTTTGCCTTTATCTTCTTTAGATCTTCGACAATGTCATATTCGATTAGTTTTCTAGTGGACTGAGATTTATCAGCACTCACATTCTCATCGTTTGGCTTAGACGGTGTTCTGTTTTGCTTCGGATCCTGGCTGGTAATGGTAAATTCCGGAATCTGACCAGCCAATGATTCGTCTTGAAATTTCTTTTTTTATATTTCTTTGCAGCCTTCGAATCTTTGGGAGCAAAAGACTGTCATCACTAACCGCCCCTTTGCTCCTAGTTGTCACGTTAGCCTCCTTGATATCTTTGCATCCCTGGGTATTTTCCTCCTCTGCATCGAGTAAGGAGACAGAATTCCATAATGCCATGGTCTCGTCCTCCTGCCCTTTTGTAGAAGTGGAAGCAGCATTTTCGTTCTTTTCATCTTCATCTTCCTCCGTTAATCTTGAATCCAACATCTGATTCATGACCAATGTCATTGAATTTATCCATTGCGGACAATTCTTTTCGAAATGAGGTTGTTGATGAAAAGTACAAAAATTTTCCATCCCTATCTCTGTCAGATTCATGGAGGCAGTTTTTTGAGGAGGAGGTTGGGTCTGATTGCCATCCTCCCTTTTTTTATAATATGGCCTAAAGAACTTTTGTGCTTATTTTTCCTTTTCTAAGTCTATGATCTTATTGGACAGCTTTTGCATCATTTTATCCATGCTTTCATAGTCTGGGGTCTTTTCTTCTTTAGGCTTAGTGAACAATAAGGTTTTTCTTCCCGCAACTTTCTCTCCTGATTGTTCCGGATAGTCCTCCACACTTTCTCTTTCTGCTTCCACCACTTCTGCCTCTTCATAGTTCTCTGTTAAGGTAGGCTTGACCCTACTTTTTGCAAACATGGCTAAATCAGGACCCAAAGCTGAAGTATAGTATTCGATTAGTACTTTGTCTGAAGGCTTATCTGTTTCAGAGAAATTTTTAAGATATGCTGCAAACCTTTGTGTGAAGCTGTGCACTTTTTCCTTTTTCTCTTTATTTAATGCACACAGTCCTTTCATGAGGGCAGCGTGAGTCTTTTGGACCGCATACTTACTCCTGAACATTCTCTCGAAGGTATCCCGGTCTGGGAGAGAGTTAGCGGGCAATCCAAAATACCACGAGGCCACAGCTCCTTTGAGGGTGTGCGGGAACAGTCTACACACTACATCTTCGTGTTCCCCAGCCTTCAGACCTTCTATTTCCAAGTAGAAACTCTGTAGGTCGTCATCCACTAGGATTTTCTCATTTGGATCAAATTTGGGCAGTAGCTTCTCAAAGGCTTGAGGTAGGTCATGCAAAGGTGGGGTCAGATTTAGAGGTGATCTAGCTTTCCAAGCTGGCGGTGGATTTGCGTTAATGCCGACCATGATTTGAGGTGGAGAGTGAGGGGGTGAACCAACAAGAGAGTGAGGACGTGAACCAACCGGGGTGTGAACAAGAGAACTGTAAGGAGTGTCTGGGCCTACTTGGTTCAAAGGCAATTCAACCTCCTATATGGCAGTTTCCACAAGTTCTTCCCAGTCTCCAACCAACACTGAATCTTTAATTAGAGGACGATCTTTCTTCTTGTACTCTCTTCTAGGAAATTCGTGGATAATAGGAAACCCTCCAATCTTCTTTACATAAGCCCGGGTATGTCTTCTTAGATCATTAACAATTTCATTGCGAACAGGATATAGATGTTCTCTGTTGTCTTCTTCCGGAATTGGATTACGCGGTCCACTACTTTCAGAACTGTAACTAGCGGAATAATCTGGGGAAAATAGGTTTCCTCGGCCAGCCATGCATTGGCGGCCCTCCTTCTAGCGCCAAAACTATTGAGGCCTGGAAATTCGTAAGCGGCAACAGTAAGGGATTCTCCCCAATCAACGTTCCCAACTAGCCCGTTGACTGTTTGGAATAGGGAATCCGTCCGGTTTGCGGTCCGGCTACCGTAGGTCAAGGAACAAAACTAAGGCTTTACCGGTTGCGGCCCGGCCCACCGAGTTTTTTCATTTTTACTTAAAGAAATTATATGCAAGTGCCTAACTAAATGCAGGGTGATCAAGCTGCAAGGAGCGGTCACAAAGTGATGCGCAGGTTCTTACCTCTCGTCTTGCGCTCGCGAGCAACCAAACTAGATACAAAAGAAATAAGCTAACTATCTACACTATCCCTAGGGAGCAAGGTTATCATTTTGGGTGAGCAATACATTTTCACATACATAAAGAAGAATCACAGGTAGCTGATACTTCTTCTAAAGCACATGAACCCTTACAGATACTCAAATAACCAGATAGCCGATCATTTTATAGCAACATCTATTACTCACAGCGAAAAATATCCAGAAATTACTAAAGAACATTTAGCAAGAACATAGGTTCAGAATATCGAATACTCTTACAGTAAATGAAACACAGCTGAAAACGAAATAGTTCCTCTTCAACATTATTCATTGAGTTTACATTGATACATTTCGCTTTTCACTCTCTCCGACAGGCAAAAATTGCAGTTCCCATGCAAAACGAAGTAGTTCATCTTACAAGTAAACAAATACAAATTTTTCCAGGGAAAAAGCCCTCTTTTTTCAGTCCTCCCTCCCTCTATTTAAACTACCCCCACTGCCCCTTGGGCTGCCACCCCAACATGTGACTTTTCAGTATCTTCAACCATTCCGCTTCTTGTTCTAGCCGTTGCGTTTTTCCAATCATTCTCTATGAGCGTTTTATCTTCTAACCAGTAATAGATGAGTCTTCCTCTGTCCGTTCCTCCTTCGTTTGCTTGCTTTGTCCTTTTTTGCATTTTTCCTTCCTTGTGATCGTGCCGGTTCCAGTCCGACCAAGTTACGTCTTAGCCCATGGTCGCTTTAGTAGCACCGAATTCCTTCTGCAAACAATCACAATGCATTATTCACTGCAAAGGGGAGTTTTTTAAACATTTAAACATTCTCTTCCCATCATTGTAAATCCACAAGAGACTAGCCAGGTTCGCTCGGACAAGGTATCGATTTAAGCTTTGGGCAGGAAAAATTATAAGCGGTGGTCGACCAACTTCTGCATCGGATGAGACGAGACTTCAGGAGCCGCAACAGCGGGGAAATACAGAGACCAGGTGAGCAGAAACATGGGTGAAAAAAGGGGTAATCGAACGTCGGGGGGAAGAGTGCTTCGGGAACCAGGAGGGGTGGCTCATCCACAACGGCGGACGGCACACTGGCAGGGGACAGGCGACGAGGTGGAAAAATCAGTTCGGGCGGGGGAAGACAAGGTCGGACGTCGGATGACACTTGAATCGGGAGCTAACTGTCTCCTCCTGGCCACAACGGCGGGCGAGTGGAAGCTTATGGACAAGCGATTTTAAACTAGACGAATCGGGCGTCGGACGGTTCAGGAAATCGGACGAAAGAAAGGTCTAGGAGCCGCAACGGCGGAAGGGTTGAAACTTCGTAGTGCCCGATCTAGCAGTAAAAGAGGCCCGCTTAAAGGAAAACTGAGGTATTTGAGCAGTGCTAAGGATCGGCTGTAACCAACCTTGCTTCTTTTTATAGAGGATGCGCTGAAGAACAGCAAATTTTCTTCTCTTTGACCACACACGACCCGAACCAAAAAATGAACAAGGCATACACAAATTACTGACATCCACCTTCAGAGACATGGAAAGAAACACGCTCAAGGAGCCTAAAAATTCAATGATCAAGCCACACAAAAATAATCAGGAGGGGCCTAGAAATTAAAACATTAATTTGGGGGGGGGGAACAGTTGCGGCAGCAACAGTCTCCTTGGGGAGCACCGGTTCTATTTGTAAATAAGAAAGATGGTACACTTAGGTTATGTATTGATTACAGACAGTTTAACAAGGTTACTGTGAAGAATAAATATCCTTTGCCTAGGATTGATGACCTCTTTGATCAAATTAGAGGAGCAAAGGTATTTTCCAAGATTGACTTGAGGTCTGGTTACCATCAGGTGAGAACCAAGGATGAAGACATTCATAAGACAGCCTTCAGGACAATGTATGGGCATTATGAGTTTGTAGTGGTACCATTTGGTCTCACAAATGCACCAGCTACATTTATGTGCCTTATGAATAGTGTCTTCAGCAGGTATTTGGACAAATTTGTTCTTGTTTTCCTTGATGACATTCTTGTTTATTCTAAGAATGAGGAAGAGTATGAAGAGCATTTGAGATTGACATTGAAATTGCTTAGGGAGCATTAGTTGTATGCGAAATTGAGCAAGTGTGACTTCTATAGAGATAGAATTCAGTATTTGGGTCACATTATCTCAGAGGAGGGTATATCTGTGGACCCTAAAAATATTGAAGCCATTATGAATTGGCCTACTCCAAGAAATGTGACAGATGTAAGATCTTTTATGGGACTTGTAGGATACTATAGGAGATTCATTGAGGGATTCTCCAAAGTTGCACATGCCATCACTTGTTTGCAAAAGAAGGGGTTGAAGTTCGAATGGACATAGAGGTGTGAAGAAAGCTTCCAGCAGTTGAAGAGTCTTCTCACCAGTGCACCAGTATTGAAGGTTACAGATTCGGGGAAAATTTTTGTGGTATGTACCGATGCATGTGGACAAGGGCTTGGAGGAGTCCTTATGCAAGACAACCACGTGATATGTTATGAGTCAAGAAAGCTGAAGGAACATGAGAAGAACTATGCCACGATCTAGAGTTTGCATCCATAGTACATGCTCTCAAGATGTGGAGACATTACTTGATGGGTAGGAGATTTGAGCTCAGAACAGACCATTGTGGGTTGAAGTATCTATTTGATCAGCCTAGTTTGAATGCTAGGCAAGCAAGATGGCTAGAGTTTCTATGTGAGTTTGATTTTGAAATCAAGCACATAAAGGGAAAGGAAAATAATGTAGTTGATGCACTCAGCAGGAAGGTGCAAGAAATGCATGTGGCATCTCTTAGTATTTGCCAATCAGATTTGAGGCAACAAATTGTTATTCATGCCGCTGGAGATGAATTGTACGAGCAAGTAAAAGACAAATTGCAGCAGCAAAGTCTTGAGAAGAGGTATGAGGGATATAAATTGGAAGAAGATGGACTTCTCACTTATGAAGGTAGAATTTATATTCTGAACGTAGCAGAGGTGAGGAGAGTTGTCATGGATGAAATCCATCAAGCTCCGTATTCTGGTCACCCAGGATATCAAAAGACAATTGCTACAGCCAGAAAATAGTACTTTTGGCCAGGCATGAAAAGGGATATGGCTGAGTACATTTCCAGGTGTATGAAATGTCAATAGGTAAAGGTTGAGCATCAACATCCAGTGGGTTTGTTGCAGCCTTTGCCAGTTCAGAATGGAAATGGGAAGTTATTTGCATGGATTTTATTATAGGATTGCCAATGACTTGGAGACAACATGATTCCATCATGGTTGTGGTGGACGAGTTGACTAAGGCAGCACATTTTATACCGGTTAAGTCTATGTATAAGACTGATGACATTGCAAAGATCTTCATGAAGGAGATATTCAAATTGCATGGATTGCCTAAGGCAATAGTCTCTGACAGAGATGTCAAGTTTACTTCCAACTTTTGGAAGGGGTTGTTTGCAGATTTGGGTACAAAGCTAAACTTCAGCACTGCATACCATCCTTAGACAGATGGTCAGACAGACAGAATTAATCAGGTGCTTGAAGATATGCTTCGCATGTACGTAATGGACAAACCAAACAAGTGGGAAGATTACTTGCACTTGGTAGAGTTTGCTTATAACAATGGACAGCAGGCATCCTTGGGGATGAGTCCATATGAAGCTTTGTATGGAAGAAGGTGTAGGACACTAGTGACTTGGGATAACCCAGTGAACAGGATTGTGCTTGGACCAGAATTGCTCAAGGAAATGGAGCAAGTGGTTGTAAAGATCAGGTATAATCTGAAAGTAGCACAGGACAGACAAAAAATCTATGCAGATAAGCATAGGGTGAACAGGGAGTTCAGTATTGGGGATCATGTTTACCTCAGAGTGAGGGCAAGGAAGAGATCCTTGAAGCTTGGAAGTTGTGCCAAGTTGTCACCAAGATACTGTGGGCCATTTGAAGTGCTTGAAAGAATAGGGCCAGTTGCATATAGACTTGCATTGCCTGCTAGCACTAGAGCTCATAATTTTTTTCATGTTTCTTTGCTTAAGAGATATGTACATGATCCTAACCATGTGATAAATTGGGATGTGATTCAGGTGGAACCCGAGGGAGAGTTCTGAATCGAGCCAATGCGCATCCTCGATAGGAAGGTCATAATGCTCCGGAACCGGGCCATAGGGCAGGTAAAGGTGCAATGGGAGCACTATGGACCTGAAGAGGCTAATTGGGAGCTGGAGGATGCCATGCGGTTGGCACATCCATTTTTGTTCAATTTTGCGGAACACTGAGGCGATACCAGTGTAGCATTTTGTCCAATTTTGTAAAGCACTGAGGATAGTGCTATTGAAGGGGGAGGGGAATGTAACACCCCAGTTTTGACCCCGTTGCATTAAATGTACATGATGTATATATTGTAAGGATCATGGTGTGGAGCTAAAGGCCAAGGCCCCACCATTGATCGGTTATGCTATGTTTTGGATTTAAATTTGTCACTGATGGTACATCGGGGCATGCAGCATACATATCAAGTTTTAGCATCATGTAAATATGCATCTTTAATTAAAATGAACCCAACCAGATACGATCGCAGAAACTAAATTGAGAAGGGGCATGATTTTCACAAGGATAAGGGTGGGGAAATTGTCAAACCTTGAGCCATGAGGGAAAAACCCATGTGTCACCACCTTGTCTTACCCAACCACCCCCCATTAAGAATTGTTGCTGGTGGTTGAGGCAGTTATTTTTTTTGGGAGTGGGGTGGCAGGACTGTCAGTCCTTGCCTACACGCACACTCCACCCGTGGTTGACTTCACAGTGGAAAATGGAAAACCACCGCCATCACTCCAGGGGACTCACGATTGCATTTCACTCCACTGCGTGTCCTCTCCATTGTCTGTTCACCTCCATGCACAGGATTTACCTGGTTTTACTCCCGCAGGCCTTGCACTCTCCCCACGACAGTGCTTAAATGCTCACACACTCCCTACTCGCGTCTATCCATTATCTGTTCATCCACGCACAAGCTGGGAGTTGTTCGCCCTCACGCAGGGACTGTTACCTGTTGATTATTCTCACGCACGAGAGTTTACCTGGTTTTACTCACGCTGTTCTCCTCTACGGATTCTGTGGACAGTGTGGGCAGATACCTACCTCACAGGATGATTTCGGGTTGCTGTGGTATCCCTTACGTTGTGATTGTTGCGGTCTTCTTTACATTGGGGGTTTGGTGCAAGCTTCCCTCATGCACAGACTGTTTGTAGTCATTTTCCCCATGTTGTGAGCGGTGCTCACTGACTTCGTTTGGGACTGTATAATTCACTTGGGAGTATTTTCCCTTGTGATTTTGTTTGTTGTTACGCTTTGGGGCTGCTGTAGATTGTTTGGAGTCACCATGAGAGGGCCAAGAACAACTCATGAATCGTTTCCCCTATTAATCTATAACCGCTGATTGATTGCGTACGTGCAATGGTTGGTCTTCAAACTGTGTAGGGAGCAGGGATGGGGGATTGGTTTGCTTGATAAACCCGGTGGCTGGAAACCACATAGATGGAGCTAGAGGGATAGCTTTCTTCTCCACAACCCCTGAAAAGCACTGGAAGGGAATGCAGGGATAGAGGGACTGTGTAGCAGAGAAGGGACTGATTCCTTGTGTTGGGTGTGTGTGGGTGTCTTAGAAGTCAGGCTAGTTCTGGTGTAGGTGTTCCTAACTCTACAATCAGCTCACCAGCTTAGCATTTATCCTTTCCCAACTCCTTGATGGCCTGATAAACCCAACTGTGTTGGCTTGGCTATGCTTTGTGTATCCTTGGCTATGTGTAAGCCTGCTTGTTCCCTTATTCCTTGGATAATCATGCCTAGCTTGGGGTTGGCAGCGTTGCTGAGAGATTAAAGAGCACACTTCCCTATGGTTGGGTGGAACGTTGCAGCGACGTAGCTGGTTGCAGAACAACTTCTTCATAAGATAAGAGATCTTGCTCATTTTACTTCTGCTACCATATTTATGTTAATTAATGTGATGAACATGATGAGTGAATGCTTGTATGAATGTATGATGTTTCCACTGTGTATGATAAACAATCACATTAGTGCATGTTCTATTTCAATGCATCATGTTTTTAGCATTGTGCTTTATCATTTTTATGAATTCACATGTTCATGGGGCTCTTAGCCCGGATGGTTAACGCCATGGTCGCGTCCTCTTTGCCGGTCGGAGGGTTGGGGACATGACATGATGGCACCCTAATCTGAGATCAAATTTTGCGAATAGTTTTGCTCCACCGATCTGGTTAAACAGATCATCTATTCTCGATAAAGGGTATTTATTTTTACCTATCATTTTATTCAATTGCCGGTAATCTATGCACATTCTGAAATTTCCATCCTTCTTTTTAACAAACAACATGTGTGCTCCCCATGGCAATACACTAGGCTGAATATATCCCTTGTCTAATAATTCTTGTATCTACATTCTTAATTCTGTCGGTTCTGGAGTAGTCATATGATATGGAGCTCATTATACTGGTGAGGAACCTAGCATTAGATCTATGGTAAAATCTAAATCTCATTTAGGTGGTAATCCATGTATTTCCTCGGGAAATACATCCTGAAATTCCTTCAGAATAGGGAACTATTATATTGTTGTTTTTTACTTTTTAGGCTCAATTTCTTTAAATTTGATGGAATATAGCTGACATCCTTTCCTAAGGAATTTTTTTAAATTTTACTGCAGAAATTTTTCATGTAGATATAAGTCTGCAAATTCCTTTTACTGTATTATTTTTTCCTTCCTCATCCATGCAATCAAAACTTTTATGGAAACAATCAATAATGGCTCTATGAGCTTCTAACCAGTCCATACCTATCAAAATATCATACGATCCTAATGGAAGTATGTTTAGATTTATTGTGGTATCCAAACCCTTGAAACTTAATATGCAATCCTTTACTATTTCAGTAACTTTCATTTTCATTCCTATCCCTAACTATACCAACCATGTATTCTTTTGTTTTTCCTCACTAAGTTTACATTTTTCAAGTACTCTTGGTGCAATGGAACTTAAACTATCCCCTGAATCAATAAGTATAGAAACATATCTATTTGAGATTTTACCTTCAACTTCCAGCATAGTGTATTGATGATCCACCTGTTGGTCTTCCAAAGCAGCATTTATTCTAGGTATGTTCCTGGCTATGTCATTAACAATGGAAGCTTCATGTATCATATTTAGGGGAGACATTTTTTTGCGGGATTGTGAGGACAATTCCTATACAGATGAGGTCCATTACAACCCCAACATTTAACCTTTTTTGTAGTGTTATTCCACCCACCATTGGAAGTTCCAATACCCTTTATACCACTATTAGTAGTTATTCATGGTTTATTGTAATTATTATCAATATGAATTCTTGTTCCTTTCCTAAAAGGAGAAGGTTTAAATCCCTTTTTACATTGATCCATGTTCTCATTCTTTTATTTTTCCAAATTCTAGTTAATTCTAATCTTTGTTTGAACAAATGGTAACACAATTTGGATTTTCTAATTTCCTCATCCATGGTCTTAGCCATTTCAAACTCAATCTTTTCCTTATATGATGGGGGGAAACAACTGATAAACCTATAAATATTAGCTTTTTCATCCCTCAAATAAGGTACATAACGTTGTAAATTTACAAACTTGGTTACAAATTCTTCAATGGTCAATGTTCCTAGTCATAGATCATTGAATTATTTGGCTTCCTCGTCATAGCCTCCATTTTGACATATATTAATTTTTAAATAACTTTTAAAATTTTTCCAACTCAACTCTTTATTGGGTATGTTATTTACACTTTTGGCCTCCTGCCACCATGGGAAATATTTTTGGCTCAGCTGGAAGATTGCAAAGCATTCTCTCAAACTGTCATCATCTCTATATACCTGAAAATACCTTTTAATATTGAGTAACCAAGATTTATATTCCTCTTCTGATTCTCCATGAAATGTCGGGGGTCTTAACTTTTTAAATTCTCCTTGCAGCTCTACATAATGTTCTTTTCATTTTTCAAATTTTATGTTCGTATCTTTATTTAGGTCTTGTATGATCATAGGGATGTTTTATGTAGTTTCTTCACTAGTATAACCTTGTGTTGCACCTTTCCTTTTTTTCATAGTACTACAAGAGTTTTGATCATTATTCTTTTGTGGCTCTGTCAATATTTTGAGAATAAGTTCATTTATCTCTTCTTGATCTGATTTAGCATTCATTAATTTAAGGTAATCTGTGGTAATACTTTCCATATCTACTTTCAAACTCTTCATCATCTCTGGCATCTTTGACTGCATATCTACATTACGTTTTTCTCCAAGTTCCAAAAAGAAACTTGTGTTCTCTAAAGCTAGCATATCTTCTGGTACCTCTTCTTCGCCCATAATCCATTCAGGTTCTTCTGCCATTGTTTTGTCTGTGTGTAACAATAATTATTCTTTTGTTATTTATAGATATCCATAATCAATATTATTAAGTGTTTTATATGTATTAACTACGCAGTGTCCCAATAGGGCATAGCTTTGTAATATCGCTCTGATTATAACAAACCCAAAATTAGTACTTAACATTTACCATTATTTTATTTTTTAAGTAAATGTTCCATTGTTAAACCTAACCTTAAAATGTTCTAATTTATCCAACCCTTGGCTTAAGAATTTAAACCCTTGCTTAAATAAAGTTTTTTCTAAAGTTTAAAATGTTATTTGTATAAAGGCTCCTTTCGAGCAACCTAGAAGAAAAATTACCTAAGTTTAACTATAAACCTTATTTATCTTTATGGATAACCTCAATTTTTCTTATTGCAGGTGTTTTATATATCGTAGCACTATACTAAAACATGCCTCCACCAAGGTGAAAGATTCAGCAAGATAAAGGGTTTCTAAATCAATAAGAACCATAGCCATTATTTGGCCATAATAAATTTAAGTGTTTTTTATAACATTTCAATTTTGGCATAGGAAACAGCTGTAAAGTAGCTTGGTGTTGAATTTAACATGTATTTCAAAAAACACTCACCTATGTCAGATGATGAGTTCTTCAATCATTCCACCGTAAATTGGATCTGCTACAATTTTATTGAAGAAGACAACCACAGTGTGATTTCAGATATCATTGTGTTATTACTCTAGCTTATGTGCTTAGTCGACTAGGTAGCAATGTTTCCTTATGGATCTAGTGTCATTACTATTGATTTGGTAGAAGAAAACATTTTACATAGTGTGGGGTTCTCCTTTTCGTCAAAACCCATCGTTTGTTGAAAATAGTTGTCAATTGATGTCAAAAGAGTTTAGAAATGAAAAAGAATTAACCAATAAACGTGATGACAGGGTGAACTCAAGTGAAAGACAAAGGAATTCCAAAGTCGGAGTGAAGATCAGACAAGGGGAAGATCCACAAAGTAAGTAGTGGACCAATAACTTTCCAGAGCACCAAAGAAGGTTTGGATGACCCAGATCATTCGAGAGATAGAGATCAATGGTCTATAATAAAACCTGCAAAACATATATGCGTGGAAAATAACATCCCCGAATACTCGAATGAAGTGAAGAATTGCATGGCCCAGATCAATCAAGAGAAATTGTGGAAGCCCTTTTTTAGAAGCTCGACGGTGATGAATGATTGTCGCACAAGAAAAATGAAGATTTGCAAATCCGCATTTGATTGTATATCAACGACCGAGAGTGAACCCGCAAGGAAATTGACAGTTCAGAAGAAATATGGAAACAAAGTTGCGAAAGAAAATTGCAGAGGTCCAAAGTATGAAAGTGTGATTCCACATTCCACAATCCACAATCTAAGGATAGAATGTCAAGAAAGTATCTGCAATAGATCGACGGTGCGAACAAAAAAATTGCAGAAAGGAAATTGGGGAAGCATTTTCAAGAAATTTGGAAAACCCACAATCCGCAATCCGCATATGATCTAAGATTGACAATCAGGAAATAGTCTGCATGATTTTCTTGAACTTCCTTATGAACGGGGTCCTTTGGACCTTCTACCAAGGTTCCTTCTCCTTCTATGGCTTCTCTAGTAAGATCTTCTAAGGGAGTTTCTTTAGGTTTCATGGGAGAAGTACTTCCTATAGGCATCTTTCGATACCTTTCCAGTGAGTTAGTAGTTGGGGAATTACGTCCCCTATGGTAGTTAGTAGGGATTTCAATAACTTTTCTGGTCTTGATAAATCTACCCTAAGAATATCTAATCCTACTCATGAAAAACTTTAAACTAAAGAAAACCTATGCTACTTCTATTGTTGGGTTTGGGGGCACCTGTTATAATAGATGTGCAGGTTCTTACCTCTCGTCTTACCGCTCCCCCCTACCAACCTATTACTAAAATTCATAAAGAATTATATTCTACCTTACAAAACAACTCCTCGGTAATGGCGCCAAAAGTGTTGGGTGTTATAATGTCTAAATTAATCCACCTATTCTTTAATTATCAACTAGGGTTGGTAAGCTTAGAGTTCAAACAAAATATATGCAAAGGTAGAAAGTGTCGTGTAAATATTTTAACAAACAAAAGATCGAAAGATCTTTCAAAATGAAAAACTGAGTCAAACTTCCTAAAAATGCAATTAAGGTAACTAAACTGAGATAAAAGATTAACTAAACAAATAATCTATCTTATAACTTTGGATTGAAAAAGATATAATTAGAAACTTACTTATTCAAACAGAAAACTAAAGTACAAGGAAAACTTAACTTATAAGCAACTAGAAAACTTAATAAGGAAAACTTAAATAAAAGAAGCAAGTAGAAAACTTAATAAAGAAATATCTTTAGAATATGTCCTACAAGTTCTTTCAACAATAACACAATCATAAAAATACAACCTAAAAACATACTAAGGAAAACACTAAATCTCACATGCAAACAAATAAATCAATTCAAAAAGAATAGACACAAAACCATACAACCATAAGACAAAATCAGAAACAAAACTTAAGAATAACTTACACCATATTCAAAGTAAAAGAAGTAAGGAGAATGATAAAAATTTAATAAATAATTTAAAACAACTAAACTTTAACTTAAATGTTAAACAAAATTATTATTTAACTATTACAGACAAAGCATAATTCAAACATCAACAAAACAGAATTGAAAACAATCTTAAAATACATAAATAAATAAAACATAATTAAGGGTTGAATGACAAACTAAACTGTGGGTCTGAAAGGGTGGCTGAATAACAAACTGAACAAGCTGTCCGAATGACAGGCTGCATAGTAAAAATGGTAAAAACTAACCCAAATGAGCTAATCTTCAGCTGAAGCCATGCAGATGTAATTCTAATGCATTAATGCATTGGAACAGTAAATAAACCTATTTAACAACAAATTAACCTTAAACTAATTCATGAACAAAAGGAATCATTTTCATATTAAACTAATAAATAAACTGGGAATTAACTTGCATAAATTCAAAACAAGAAAGGAAATAATAAAATTGAATCTATTCTAAATTCATGAAAACAACTTATTCTATATTCTTGAAAACAAATACTGAAAGTAATGCTGGAAATGAAAATAACTGGAAATAAAATGACTAAAAGCAAATAACTGAAAGCAAGCTATGTGCGCATCTAACTAATTAACTTTGTTTGCAGAAAACAAATAAAATAGCATTTACTATAATCTACTGCAAACAAACTAGAAATTAAACTAGATTAGTTAAAACAGAAAAGAAACTAAGCTAAACAAATAAAATGAACCTTTGGTTGATGAGGGGCCCTCTCAGTAATCAGGGGTGATGCCTAGCTAACTTCTACTTAAATGCAATCTTCAACAGCAATGCATACAGCTCTTTATTCAGATGGTGGTACAGAAATACAAAGTTCAAGAGTAAATTATAACAAGAACTCTTCTTCTAACTCTACTAACTGACTGATTTTCTAGCTAGCTTCAGCTCTCTCAATGAGGCTTCTTTATATAATGATTTACAAGGATGAGCAAGTCGACCCTTTAGAGGTCGACTGCTCTCTAAATTTAGTCGATCTTTAAAGGCATTTTAATTGATCATAGGCCAATGCATAAGGATTTCACTGGACAACATATGGACAGGTTCCTTTTCCAGCACAGCAGGTCTTCAGATGTGGCGCGTGACTCCTTCTTCAGTGTGAACGATCTTCAGAGGTGGCAAATAGGATCCTTCCTTATCGCAACAGGCGACTGATGGAGAACATATGAGAGCATAGTGGTGCATCTTCTAGATCATGGGTTGAATGCAACAGTCTTGTGCATGGATGGTTGATGTGGTGGCGAGTGAAGGAGAACGCAGGTTGGCGAACATTCTAGTACACAGCTTCATCACCCAGACGTGTGGATAATAGAACGTTTGCAGCTGGTTCATGTTTTAAATGGCCGGAATTAATTCTCAGTAGTGAGCAGTCTTATGGGTGATCTAGACGGAGTGCTAAATGGAAGGCTGGGACATGAACTAGATACGTTGGGCGTCGGTCTAGGGTTAATGGAGTGTCTATCTTCCAGCACTCTTCGGGACTGGAGTCTACAGCAACACCTTTCGACATCTGGAAAACCAACATCGAGTTTAATCCAACGGGCTAAATGATGAGCTGGACATGTTGTGCGAAAAGTAGGCCAAATGCGTTTTGCGTATTAACTTGTCCCAAAAAGATTATAAAACCTGCAAATGATTATACAAACTAATTAATACATCAAATATGCTTCCATAATGTTATTTTTAATTGATTAAACCATAAAAATGACAATAATAAAATAATTTCATATAAACCCTAAAAACATTCATACCCGAGGTTGAATAATGATCTGTGTGACATAAAACATACAAAAGATGATAAAATATATGGTTAAATGAGTATTTTATCTACCAAAAATGATAACAAATCTATGATCAACATTCCCCCAAACCGAAGAAATGCCAGGTCCCACTGAGCAAAAAGAAAGAAAAACAATTTAGGAAGAAGGTGAACTAGCAGTTGCCTTCAACTTGGCAAATGAAGAAGGCAATTTAAACTTCACTCTGTTAACCTGTAACTTAAAGATAACATATATTTCATGTCACATATTTATATGAAAATTAAAAATGACTTTATTGGATTTTTCAACATTCTTAAATAAACAGTTTTTAGGTTTAAAATGTTTTTATCATTTATAAGGTTTTGAAATTAATTCAACCATGTCCAAAGTAAAACATTGGACAGGTTGAACAAAAGCATAAATTGCATCTTGAATAGAAAGAAGATTGATCATTTTCATGCATAATTAATTGGATAAAAGGATAGGATTATCAATAATAAAATGATATGGAAAAAAACAAAATTTGGTTAGCAAATTTTAGTCACCATTTTTACTCAAATTACTGTTTTGATAATTCGTTTGGACCTTCATTCGATTCTTCGTATGGTAAGACTATATTGAATTATGCTGTAAAATATGCTTCAAGCTATAACCAAATTCCACTGTTTATATTCCTGAAAATACTTATCATTTGTTAGAGATAAACGGATTTATCAAAAATAAAAATAATCTAATTTTTCAAATCAAATCCCTCTTCCCCCAAACCAAAGAGATGGCATGTCCTCAAGCCATACAGAGAGAAGAAATGATTGTTCCAAAAAAATAGAAAGAATGCGAGCATGTTGTTAATTTGTTGTAAGGAAAACTAACTAGTAAATGGAAATGGTTCAAAAATGTATATTTATGAAAAATAAAACAGTGCTTAGAAAGATCATGTAAAACGAGAATAATATAATTAAAAGAATACCATTGGGAAAAACTAACCATCCATGCCTCATTGTAAAGATATCATGTCATCATCAAGTATTTCAAGTGTACCCCAGACTGTGTGAGATTTACAGGAATGGGTCCCATTTCTAAGATAATGACATCTTAGATATATGCGGAATTAGACGGCCGGGCAAATTCAACATAGAGCCATTCTTGAATGACATTATAAACAATTGGCCATGACATAATTTTTTGAAATTTTTTTCATATATTATCACTATTTGATGAACTATGTGTATAGTGGTGTATTAACCAGATCTCATTTACCAGATATTGCCCCACTGCCAGTAGGCATGTTCAGTACCCCGGCGAGTTTATCTTGGTACCATGCAAGCATATCCCCGCTGCCAGTGAGCATGTTCAGTACCCCGAAGGGTTTGCTTGCATTTATCAAGCTTACTGTTATAAGGTTTTTACTTAGAATTGACCTGCTGCCAACAGGCCTGTTCAGTACCCTGGTGAGTTTATCTTGTATAATGATATTAAATGTATGGAAGTCGATTGGTACTAGAGCGTGTTAAGCCCTGCTAAACAAATAATTCAATTTTTTCAAAATAAAGTTATAAGTAATTTCATAATGGCCAGACTCATAAAACATGTCAAAAGAGAATAACTGAAAGTTGTTCTTTAACCTAACAGTCCTTCTTCTTTATAAAGTAAAGTAATGTTCCCCATAGATAAAAAATTTCCACTTACTTTTGAGTTATCACCAAAATACTCAAGAGACAAGTTTTGATAACAAGTATAGGATGAACTAGTAATCCATAGGTGAAAAATAAAGATGTGAAAAATATGATAATGAAAATGGGTCTTATCAAGCAACTGTTTAAAGGAATAAATCATAAATATACATGTCTAAATCAAATACCAAAAACTATATGAATCATAACATAATTGGTTAAGTATGATATATAAAAGATTGATATGTAAAATTTATCCGTATAAGCTGCAAATTTTGAAAGTACCCTAAAAAAAAAATTTAAATACCTGAGCATACTTCCCTTTTCCAAATAATATTCCGTTAGCTGCTCATAGAGATAAAATACTTGTAATCACTGCAAAACCACTTGTTAGATGATTCAATTTATTCATAAAGACATAAAAGCGAAAGAGTCTTATATAGATGACCTACTAGAAATGACTCTTATTTATTCGAAGCAACAAACACATATTTACATATATATACAAGTGATAATAACCCAAAATATTTTTTAAGGATTAGGAGGAGAAGGAATAGCTTCCCCTTCAACTAATTCCATTTCATTTTGCTGCAAAACATTTTGTATGAAATCCTGTTTAGATGTCGGTCGGTGATAGAGCCTAAGTTTATGTCCATTTACTACAAAGGAAATTTCTGAGCCATCAATTGTTTTAATTTTTAGTGATCCATTGTCAAAATTTGTAACTACTTCGTATGGACCCATCCAACGGGTAGTTAATTTCCCTTTAAAATTGTTAAACTGTGAATCAAATAGTAGTTCCCAATCTCTAGTATTAAACTGCTTTTGCTTAATGAATTTATCATGCCATGTTTTTCATTGATTTTGTATTAACATTGTTCTTTGAAATTCATCTTGCCTAATTTCGTCTAACTCATTAATTTGTAATATTCATTTTTTCTGTGCTTCATCCAAATTCATGCCTAATTGTGTTGCCATGCGAAACATTTTAACTTGAAACTCAATAGGTAAAAGGACTTTTTTTCCATACACTAACTCATAGGGGGTATGTCCAGTAGTGTTTCTCCATGTTATCCTATAGGCCCATAAAGCATCGGGAAGTCTATCTGCCCAATCCTTATGATGTAAGTGAATGGTCTTAGTTAAGATGGCTTCTAATACTTTATTAGTATATTCTACCTGACCATTAGCCTAAGGGTGATAAGGTGAAGATTTGCAATGTGGGATGCCATATTTTGTAGTAAGTTCTTTCATTAATTTAGAAGTAAACTGAGTACCTTGATCTGTGACAATTTCTCTAAGTACACCAAACCAGGTGAATATTTCTTCATATATAAATTCTACCACTGATTTCTCTGTGGCTCTAAATAAAGGTTTAGCTTCTAACCACTTGGTGACATAGTCCGTACAAACTAAAATATATTTATTCTTACGAGACATGGGGGAAATTGGTCCTACAAAATCAAGAGCCCATTTCTCAAAAGGTTCAATCATAACTTGGGGTTGTAAAGGTATTTGATTGGATGATGTAGGTCTACCCATTCTTTGGAAACTATCGCATCCTTTAACATATTTTGCAGCATCTTAAAAAATGCTTGGCCAATAATAACCAGAATGTAAGGCTTTATATGTTGTCCTCTTATCAGAAAAATGTCGTTTACATGGTCCATCATGGAATGTATGGAGGATGTCTATCATTTCATCCTCCTGCACACATCGTCGAATAATAAGATCAGGACCAGTGTGAAAGAGATCATTATCAACCCAAGAATAATTAGAAATTTGAACTATAATACGATGCTTCTCATGTGGAGACAAATGGTTTGGTATTTTCCCCGTTTCTAGATAATTGGAAATATCCGTAAACCAAGGGGTTTGGACAAATACAACAAATATATGTTCATCAGGAAAAGTGTTGTCCACTGGTTTAGTACCGTCTTCATGTTGAATACGAGAAAGGAAATCTGCTACAAGATTTTCTTTACCAGGTCGATCAATGACGATAATGTTAAATTCTTGCAATAAAAGAAGCCAGTGGGTCACTCTACCATTGGTAATTCGTTTATTCATCATAAATATAATGGGGGAGTGATCGGTATGCAAAAAAAATTCATAACCTGTGATACAATGATGAAATTTATTAACAGAATAAACTACTGCCAAAAATTCCTTTTCGATAATGGTATAATTTAATTCGACAGGGGTCAGATTTTGGCTAATAAATTAGATGGCATAAGATGCTTGTCCTTCTTTTTGGCTAAGGACTCCTCCTATGTCCATATCAGAGGCATTGGTAGATATGTGAAAAGGAGGGGACCAATCAGGACCCCTAAGTATTGGTGCCACCGATAGTTTAGCTTTTAATATTTCAAAAGCATTTTGGCAGTATTTTTTCCACTGGAATTCTGAGTCCTTTGTAAGTAACTTAAACATTGGTGTAGCTATTTTAGTACAATTTTCAATAAAGCGGCGGTAATAGCCTGCATGAACAAGGAATATTATTACTTTTTTCTGGGTTTTTGGAGAGGGAAGGCCAACTATTAGTTCGATCTTAGCTGGGTCTACCTTAATTCCTTGGGAAGAAATGCGGTGTCCTAAAACTACACCTTCTGTCAGTAACATTTTACACTTTTAATGACTAAGGGATAGGTTTTTCTCTTGACATTGGATCAGAACTTTCTCTAGGTTGTCAAGAGCTTCCTAAAAAGTATTACCATAGGCTGTGAAATCATCCTTATATACTTCAACGCAGTCATGTATAAGAACAGAGAAAATTCCTAAGACTACTCGCTGAAAAGTGGTAGGTGTGTTACATAAGCCAAATGGCAAGACTCGATAAGCAAATGTTCCCCAAGGGCATGTAAAAGTGGTCTTATCCTGATCTTCATGTGCTTTTAGAATTTGATTGTATCCACTATATCCATCAAGAAAGGAAAACTATTGTTTACCTGATAGTGTATCTAACACTTGATCAATAAAAGGCAAAGGAAAGTAGTCTTTCAAAGTAGCTTTGTTAAGTTCCCTAAAATCAACACAAATACGTTATTTCCCTGTAACTTTCTTCAGAACTACTACTAAAGGATATACCCATTTACTGTTAGAAATAGGATAGATAAAACCAACAGTGAGGAGTTTTTGTAATTCTTCTTTTACTATATCCTTTAGAGCATGATTCATCCTCCTCTGTGGCTGCCTTACAGGTGATATGCTTGGATCCATATAAATATGGTGAATACAGGTATCAGGGTGTATACCCTTCATATCGATGTATTCCCATGCGAATGCTCCAACTTGTTTCTTAAGAACTTTAAGCAGTTGTGCTTGTTGGTTTTCACTTAATCTGGCGTTTATATGTAAGAATTTTTCAGGGCCAACCTCACAAAGTATGGTATATGGTCTTGTATTCTCTTCAATTGTGAAGACACATGGTGTTTTTGTAAACATTGAGAGATCCATATTCTCTTGAAACTCGTCTCCAAAAATCTGATCGAGTTGAGAAAAGGACTGAGGGAAATCTATACAGGTTGTTGAAGAGACAAATTGGTTTAATACATTCTCAGTGGTTCACTCCTGAAGTGCTAAAGAAAAAGCACTAGGAAGGGAGAGATCATCAAAGTGTTCATCCCCAAAAGAATAATTTAACCACCATGAATTTTCAGTTATTGGTTGTGCTGAGGGGTATAAAATAAGTCTTTGTGTGGAAAACCCACTGGAAATAGTAATCTCTCCATCCCTACATCCTATAAAAGCATTTTCAATAGCTAACCATGGTCTTCCCAAGATAATAGGATGTCCTTTAGAAGTATCCTTTGATTCTACGACCATAAATTCAACAGGGTATTCCCATGAAGCTACTGATACAACAATGTCATCCAGGACTCCAGCAGGTTTTACCGTAGTGCGATCTGCTAGTTCTAGGATGGAAGGGGTAGGTCGAAGAAATTGTCCTAACTATAAAACTTCTAAAACTGTGGTGGTCATCATGTTAATAGTGGATCCTAAACCAATTAATGTATTCTCTGTGGTGGTGTTGTTTATAATTACAGTCACTACTGGGGTTCCTGGATTTGTATATTTTGCAATCCAGGACTCACTTGTCATACATTCAGACATTTCTCCTATAACATAAATTGTAAGAGGGTCCTTTTGCTTCTTTCTTGGGTGTTTAATACATAGCTCTTTTATTACCTTACTATAGATAGGTATATATTTTATAGCTTGTAATAGAGGGATCTTAATACAAATTTTCTTTAATTCATTCAAAATGTTATACTCCAGATGAACTACAGGTTTTTCTATTACTAATCTTTCTCGAAATGGATGAATTCTTTGCTCCTGAATAGTTTCTTGTGGAGGATGGGTGTGTACTGGAACCTTTGGAATGGTCACATCCTCCAAAATAGAATCATTCATAGGTTCACTTGAATATTATTCTTCTTCGTTTGGTTCCTGAATGATGACTGATGACTTGGGTTTATTATTCACAACTCTTCCCAATCGTAATTGAATTTCATGTATAGGTACAGACGAGATAAGGTATGAAAGAAGAGTTTGCAAGTCAATGTTGTTAAGAGCTTGAGTTGGTTTATTGTTAGGATTAGGTATCGGTTGTGCAGGTAACAATGTCGGTCGAGGAGGATTTGCATTCTGAAAGTTATGAGGTTGTTGTGTGATAAAAGGAACTAGAGGTACAAATCCAGGCGGTATTTGCTGGAAATTTGTTTGATTCTAAGGATAAGGATGATTAGGTTCAGGAATAGGTTGTGGCTAAGGATATGGTTTTCCTCTCCATCCTTGTGACCAATATTGTTATTATGGAAATTAAGGAGGAGGATACTAAGATGGCCAATTCTTCCAGCTATAATTGTTCCATTGTTGAGGTGGTTGATACAAAGGATAATAGGGTAGAGGTTGTGGTGAAAATTTTGGATATGCTAGTTGGTCCCTAGGTTGCCAAGGAGGCCTCCTAGATGTTTCAGCTACATTCCCACTCTTATAGATGGCTTGCAATCTAGGAAAGGATGGGAATTTATCTGTTGGATTCTCTTCTGTACAAATGTGACATACAGAGATGTTGTTTAATGGACATTCCCTTTGGGGATGTTTAGTTCTACATCTTGGACAAAAGATACTCATTGCTACTCATTCTTCATCCTGTCTTTTCTTGGCTTTTAAAGAATCTAGTTGAGAACCCATTGCTCCTAATATATCAGTCTTCAAATTATCCAATAGGTTTCCTAACTCTACTCTTGTAACTCCACTTGAACTAGGAACATTTCCTCTTATATTCTTACTAAAAGGCTCTCAAAAAAATTTCGCAAATTTCCCCCTACTCCTAGAAAAATTTTTACACATCTCATTGATCTGTGAAAAAGTTTTATGAGAAATATCGCCAGCTGCCATGAGATTAAGACTCTCTAACAAGTCCTCAGAGATTCCCTTAAGGAAAAGTGTATGCACTGCATCTTCTCAGAGGTCATTATATTTATACTTATGTGACATATAAATAAATATCTCAAGATAATCTTCCAGGATCTCATCTTCAAGTTGTTGTATCTTGAATATATCATATTGAGAGTCCTTAGGTTTGCAGTATTCTTGATATTTTCACAAGAATGAGGTTTTCATATCATCCCAAGTCTGGATAGAAGATTCTCCTAATCCCATGAACCATCTCAAGGTGGAATCCTTGTGTAGTGGGAAAGAGTTTTAGTTGGTGAGGATCTTATAGATAATTGTAACTCCTACAAAGGATATCAAACTCGAATAGGAATGTGTTCGGGTCCTCATTAATTTTTCCATAGAAAGTAGGCAAGGAGGAAGGAGGGATGTTTTTCATAGTTACATCCTGCATTGTATCTAAGATAGGGAACCCGAAGGTAGCCTCAGTTCAATTTTCCCTTTCTCCTTCTTCATTCCTAACTTCATCATGATCTTCGTTTTCTCCCCATCTCTCCATATAAGCTGGATTCTTAACGTACTTATACCTAGGAGGCTCCTTTCGAGGTGATAAGGGGGCGTCCCAACGTTCTTTTTCAGGAGAGATCTTCCTCTTATCAACCGTGTTTTATTCAATCCTAGAGGGATAGTAGTTTCTACTATAGAAGTTTCAATTTGCGAAACAAATGGATCTACTAAGGTTCCAAAGAGAGATTTTAATTGAGCAGGATCAACAAAGTCAACAAATTTGGATTTCCTACTAGTGAAAAATTTGTGTTAATTGGATTTGAAACTAGTGGAGGGCTAGGGGTTTCTAATGGTTGATCTTCTTGAACTTCCTCATGAACAGGATCCTTTGGACCTTCTTCCAAGGTTCCTTCTCCTTCTATGGATTCTCCAGTAGGATCTTCTAAGGGAGTTTCTTTAGGTTTCAGGGTAGAACTACTTCCTATAGGCGTCTTTCGATACCTTTCTGGTGAGTTATTAGTTGGGGAATTACATCCCCTACGGTAGTTAGTAGGGATTTCAATAAAAAATTTGGTCTTGATAAATCTACCCTGAGAATCTCTAATTCTACTCATGAAAAACTTTAAACTAAAGAAAACCTATGCTATTGCTATTGTTGGGTTTGGGGGCGCCTGTTATAACAAATGTGCAGGTTCTTACCTCTCATCTTACCACTCCCCTAAACTTCATAAATAATTCTATTCTACCTTACAGAACAACTCCCCGGCAATGGCGCCAAAAGTGTTGGGTGTTATAATGCCTAAATTAATCCACCTATTCTTTAATTATCAACCGGGGTTGGTAAGCTTAGAGTTGAAAAAAAATATATGTGAAGGTAGAAAGTGTCATGTAAATATTTTAACAAACAAAAGATCGAAAGATCTTCCAAAATGAAAAACTGAGTCAAACTTCCTAAAAACGCAATTAAGGTAACTAAACTGAGATAAAAGATTAACTAAACAAATAATCTATCTTATAACTGAAAAAGATATAATCAACAACTTACTTATTCAAATGGAAAACTAAAGTACAATGAAGACTTAACTTATAAGCAACTAGAAAACTTAATAAGGAAAACTTAAATAAAAGAAGCAAGGAAAATGATAAAACTTTAATAAATAATTTAAAACAACTAAACTTTAACTTAAATGTTAAACAAAACTATTATTTAACTATTAAGAATTGGCATTTTAAGAATTGGTAATATTCGCCAACATTTATACATTTTTAAATAATCATGGTTCCTTAAAATCATGGTTCATTTGTCAGACATTAACATGAAGACAGAATCAGAGGCCGCATCATCTGAAGACTTCAAAGAATTATCAAAGATATTGTTGCGGGGGAATGATAAATCAATACCGACGATACAAAATGATTTCAACAAGGTTATTACAGCTAAAAAAGAAGAGATATCTCATCTAAGAGATCATAACCAGACATTACTTTAGCAAATCAAGAAGGAAAAGGATAATTTTCAAAGCAATCAACAGTTAGAAGAGGAAAATCGAGTTCTACAAAAGAAACTATTAGACTTTAAAGGCAATGTGAAATCGCAAGAAAAAATGATCAGGAATCTTAATAATGATAAATATTTACTTGAAAGCAAGTTGGCGAACATTCAGGAAAGGACATCAAAACCTTTGGGCTCAAAAAATGAATTTGAGGAAAAAGAAGCAAATACAAATCCAGACATCAATACAGTTAAAAAAGAAGTCAATTTAGTAGAAGAACCAACAATAAAAATTCCTTATCGGCACCCTAATTATAAATGTATTTTTGACCAACAACATGGTCAAAATGAACACGCACAGAGGAGAGATTAGGTCAGATGACTAAGAACATCAAATCAAAATACAAAACAATAAATAAGAAGACCCATCCCACAAAATGATCAAATAGATTCGATAAAAATAGATTTGGGATGGAACACATCAGACACGATGCAACCCTTTCTTTTGAGGAATTTGTAACTCATATCACCTCGTTTCATCAAATGTCACAATGACTAAAGAAAAAAGCTCGAGAGATAACATTCAAGAAAAAAATCAAACTTAAGCCATGTCTTCTCTAAGCTTTGAGGACAAAGCTTCTCTAAGGGGAGGGCAATGTTATATAAATAAAAATATAACATAATATATATATATATATATATATAT